>CAWUFW010026145.1:0-36410 GCA_963921515.1 Calotriton arnoldi | reverse complement strand
GTGTACTTCGTTCAGTTACACGTCTCTTCCTTTCCACATCTGGGTCATCCCTTGTACTCACTGACAGTGATACAGTCATCTTCGCCCCAGCCCTCATGTCCTCCCCTCGCTCCCCCAATATGCATGTGCACCTGCGAGGCTAGCGCTTGCACAGGCAGCCCCAAGCTCGCACCAGAGAGGGCAAGGAGTGTATGTGTGGGTCCAGTTGCATGAGTGGGCTGTCTCAGGGTATGATGTGTTGCGGGACGCCGTCCACCTGCGTGGTGCCTTTAATGGAGACCCGGCCTGCATGGACTATGCATCACAGTCTTCGCCTTCCGGATCCGCCACCTGCGACACCCAGTGGCTGTGGCTGCCCTTGCGGCCATGCCGCGTCCGTCTGTGACTGATGGCCCACACATTCACTCTTTGGCCTCTCTGGGGAGGGCTCGGGGGTGGTGGCGCACGCGCTTGCACTTAGTCGCAATGGCATGTGGCGTGGTTGGTATAATGGGCAATGGATGGGATGGTGCGAGCCACCTCCCGTGACGTCAGTGCTGCTCGTGCTGTGGTGCGTCCCCCTACACTTCCATTTGACTTGTGCCATGCTAGACGTTGAGGTTCTATTGCCTGCGTGATATGACCAGGAGGAGCGCGAGGAGACCTCTCACACACCATGCTCCACTGCCATCCCGTGCCCTGTATCGCCTGTGCGGATTGACTATGTTGGGGTTACACCTGGTCGACTGGGGCTGTGTGTGCCTTGTCAAGGGGCATGGCGGGCGCACAACAGGATCCAGCTTGTCCACAGAGGGTGGGCTGAGGTGCGCCTGGTACCGCTTTGTACGTGTGCCCGGCTGCTGTGCACACACGTGTTCACTCCCCCCGACAGGTGTCCTCTCACAATGCCCAGGGAAGCGGTGGTGTACTGTTCATGAGCCCTCCCAACACGGAGTGCTCCAACTTGGCATGTGCGCATCTACCCGTCACACCCACCCACCTGAGCACTGCGTCCATACGACTTCACACGACACATGTGTGTCTTCCACAGTTGTGCTACTCATTTGCGTTGACATCCAATACCAGTGGACTACATGGTCATGTCACGACTGCCGTGTACTTCACATACTCTCATCCTCTCTCATTCGTACTTGTGAAATGAGTCAGCGGAGACAGTTTTGGTTTCAAACATTATATTGAGTCTTCTGTCCTCTGTGGTGCAGTATAGTGGACACTACTGGCAGCGGAATACATGTTGAGGATATACTGAGCATGATTGCAAATGGGATAGGGTGTGGGGTTACATGTGATTGGCTGTTGCATGTGGGATGTGGGCTTCAGAGTGACATCTGCTTGGCCAAGGCTGTGCTAATGTACATTTACGTATAGCTGCGGAGCTGCGGACTTTGACACAGACGGTATACATGTAGCCTACCAGACCGCTTGGCATCATGGGCACAGTCCATCTCAGTTCCATGTGACAGGTTTGCTGCGGTTGTTCCTCATGCACGCGTGCATGTGAGATGACATCAGGGCATGTGCTTGCGTGCATGCAGCGGCGTGCCACTTGTTGTTGCACTGTGGTGGTTACTGGACATGTCACAGTCACTGGGGTCGTGTTGTTGTTGTATGCACTTGTCGTCCATGCAAAGGTCCTGGTATGGGATTCCCGGGGCGGGGGTGGGAGGGGTGCAGCACCCACAGACTCCAGGCGACCTATTCATGTCCACTGAGCGGTGTGTGTGTCCATGTGCGCTGGATCCATGTCGTGTCCTGGTTGTTCGTGCAGTTCCGTCCATGTGGGTGCGATACACAGAGCCCATGCCACTGCCTCCCACGATGCATGCGGTGTTCCTGGATGTGATGGGGAACAGTGTGCATGTCCCGGTCATATCCGATGTCATGGCGATGTCGTTGATGGTGTGGTTACAGTTGCCGGTCGTTTGGTATGGCTGTTGTGGTGGTGACTGGCCAGTCCGTGCGGAAGCTAAGCATGGGTGCGGGGTTGGACATCATAGGTCAATCGGGGAACCTGCGTTGTGGTCCGACGAATTTACAGGTTGTCAGGTATGCGATGCCGTCCAGCAGGGCTTCCATGTCATTGGTGGTGTACATGTTTGCCAGCCAATGTAGCGGATGGTGGCTGTCAAGGTGTTGTTCGTAAGTTGTCCCTTGGAGGACCATGATGGGGCATGCTGGGTGACATTCGATGTAGCTGTTCTCGATGATCCGTCGTGTGGAGGCACAGTGGTCCCATTTCAGTGCGGGTGCGATGTTGGCCACATACGCCATGCCCCCATAGGCAGAGCAGGCCCTGTCGTGTGCGTCCAGAGGGAGGAGTAGTGGTAGCAGGTCCGCCTTCAGACATGCCGGGTTGGAGAGGCATATCTCCACGGGATGCTGGTAGGGACACCTCCGACAGTAGAAGACGGGCATGACGCAGCTGAACAATGTGATGCGGTAAGTCAGTCGGTAACTTACGTTCAGCAGGGACAGGAGATCGCATCCCAATATATGTAACAGGTTGGTTTTGTACAGCTTGAGCTGTTCGGCGTAGTTGGGTAGGTGTGTTGCGGTTGCCATTTCGCAGCGGTGCGTTGTGGTGGCGTGCTCCGGCTGTGTGTGCAGTCTGCAATGTGCACGCTCTGAGGTTGCTGTGAGCTCTGTGTAGTCGTAGGGAGACAGGACTTGTGTTCTGTTGGCTTGTTTGGAGGACACGGGCCCTCATCCCACATGCTTCTCAGACAGTTCAAGGTCAGTGATGTGTGACTCCTTCCAATTAACTTGCATGTGGCCGACATGGGGGAGTGTTTTCTTCTTTCTTCCCCGTCCGTTGTGTGCTTCTGTGATATGCGCTATCTGCCCTGTGGTCGGTCTCCTCGGCATGCCTGTGTTGGTCTATTCTTGGACAATGGCTGTATTCACCGGCTTCTGTCGTAGGGCTGTGGTTTCGGAGTTGGAATGGAAGGTCATTCAGTGCTGTCTGCTCTCCCTTGTGTGGGCGGCAGGCTGCCTTTCCGCTCTGCGTTGGGCCTTGTGTGTGAATGTTATTCTTGGGCCACCTGTTGTCGGTCCCCGGGCTCTTTGGTGTTCCGTTTTATATGTCTTGTTCATATGTGCAGGGTGGTATGGGTGTTTCAGTGTGGTACTGGCGTTCCTCTTCCCGAAGGGGCCCTGCTTCTCCTAGTTGGTGTTGCCGCCGCTGTGTGCTACGCCATGTTTGTTACACTGGGGTGTGTCCTGCTGTTGCGTGACTTCACTGACATGTGTGCGTCGGTTGTGTGGCGTTGGGTGTTGTCCGTGAATTGGGCGTTGGGGACATGTCTGTGGCAGGCCTGTCACGTGTCATGTGCGTTCGGGGTGGGGCTGATGTGTGTGCTGCTTGGTTGTGTCCCTGTGTCTGTGTGCGACGCATGCATGGCGCTGCGGTTGGCCTCTGCGTTGTGCGCATGTGTGGCGGCGTCATCGCCGCTTTGGGGCCGTGACGGGGTGGTTGGTTCCTAGTCCCAGGTGGTGTGTACACATGTGTTACGCGATGTTACGATTTGGCCTGTGTGTCATATGTGGATGCAATGGTGGATGTGTAGTGTACACGCGCTGGTGGGGGGTTGTCCGCTTTTTCCGCCCTTGCACTGTGTGCGCTGTTTGCGTGCACTTGTTGTGTGTGTGCCTACCTGCGTCTCCGCGGTACGTTGCGTCCTTGGTGGTGCATCAGCAGGAGCATGAGGAGGGCCTGCAGTGCTGGATTCATGCTCGGGGAGCCGCTTCTTCGTTGTCCGTGCTCGGCGTCCGTGTTACCGCTTCGGTTTGTCGTACGGTATCTCTTGGCCGTGGGAGCCGTTTGTTTGCGGCATCGTAATTTATACGCCGGGCGGGACGTGTTTCGTCGGACGGTGTGTGTCAGTTGGGCTGCGCCGCTACGTGTGCGGGCGCACTTTGATGGCGGACGGTGTTGCTGGCTTGCCGGCGGTGTTTGGCCTACTTTTCGCATCGTAATTGGGCGGGCGTGTGGACTGCTGCGTGCCGGCGGTAACTGGTGGTTTTTGCATCCGCCAGCACGGCGGTTGTGCTTCCGCCCGCCATCGTAATGAGCCCCTAAGCCTATCCAGAAAAGAAAGAAAAGTATCCCGGTGATTATCCAAAGTTCTATCCAAGGTGACACCAGGTAAGTCTTTTTAAGAAAAGTGAAGTAGTCTTTGAATTTTTGTTGATGAGTTTTTGGGGCTGGCGTCGTTTCAGGTTCACTTGGATCCAATGAAAAGGTATCAAAGGCAATGAAATAGCCAGATGCAGTTCGATCTATTTTTGGTAGCTCAGCAGGTTTTGTTGAACTTGTAGTTTGCTCTTGTTGATGCATGTTTATGTAACTTCCTGTATGGTAGCGAGAGGAGGGCATCGGCTACCCAGGAGCCCACAAGGCCTACTATTCAGTATCAGCCACATAGTGTGGTTTTATCAGATCAATGGAGACTAATCTTTTCTCCTTTTTTCCGGCAAGAGGCGGCAGAAGTACAGTTCTTGTTCCTTCAACGGCCAGGAGAGGTACAGGCTTTCTGTATGATGGTCCAAATTCTTTTTGTCCGTTATCTTTTCTCTGACCAGATCCCCGACTTTAGGAATCCAGACAGGTCTTGCAGTGACTGACTTGACTTCCCCAGTGGCGGACCTTTTCACTTGGACATTGCTCTGTAGTACCCTTGATTCATTCAGCTCCTGTAAAACAGCCAAACGTTTATTGATGTCAAAAGGTTTTTCATCCGCCACTGTGTCTTCACAATAAAGATCAGGTACCCAGTTTCTCATCCCAAATAGGAGTGACACCCCCTAGAGAGCTTCTTGGCATGTTGTTTAAGGCCCTCTGTACCCCATATAAGTGATTGACCCAACTACCACCCACGCCTAATACTCTAGCTGTTAATGATTGCTTTAAGTCCCGGTTTTTCCTCTCCACAACCGAATTTCCCTTGGGATGGTACGGAGAGGAGTACCACAATGCTACACCCAAATTTCCCATGGCCTCCTTGTAAGCACTAGAGCTAAACACAGGGCCACGGTCAGAATGTAATGTGCCAACTGCGTATGTCCCTATAAAGACTTGCAAATCTTTGATAACAGTTCGAGCGTCAGCCGAGCGCTGAGGCCATACCCATAGGAATCTCAAGCAGGAATCCACAGCACCCATTATGTACTTTTAAGCCCCATCAGATTGTAAGGGGCTGCAGTGGTCCAAATAGACAAACGCGAGAGGCCTGTCTGATATCAATAATGGTTTCTGCGCTGGACGTGTTATGGTGGAGCCCTTCATCTGTTGACAGATGTCGCACTTTAAGACATAGGGGCCGATTCCGATCTGGGTCGGAAAACTCTCCGACCGAGCCGGATCCAGAGAGATTTCTGACCGAGCCGGACTCCTGCAGTCCGACCAAGCGAGTACAATGCGGCCGCATGCTGCCGGACTCGATTCGGTCGGACTCCCATTGAAGTCAATGGGAGCCTGTCGTACGACACGTACACGGGCTCCCATTGACTGAATGGGTACGTCGCGAACAAGGGGCCCCCTACAGTGTGTACGCGTTGGTGCAACTCGCACAGTACATGCATGTTTAGGGGGGACCCTTGGGTCCCCCCTGTGTTTGACCCGTACGGCTACGGGTGCAGGGGGGTCAGGCACAGACCCCCCAAGTCCAGCTCCGGGAGCTTTTTCGAGCCGGACGCTCCGACTCAATCTGGCTGTCCAACGCGTCCATCATACTCGCTCGGTCGGAAAACGTCTCCATTGCGCGCCACGAATCGAGTGCGAACGAGTCGTACGGAGCGGGTCGGACACGGAAACGAGTCGGTCGGCGATTTCGCATTCACTCGCATCGTACTTGCTCGCTCAGACGACTGTACGAATCGGTCGGAAACAAAGCCTCCGACTCGGATCTGGTAAAGCCGAATTCGATTCAGAGCCCTACCGACCGAGATCGGAATCGACCCCATAGTCTTTGGTCTGCTTTGTTAACCCTGGCCACCAATAGCGTTGTTTCAGTAAAGAAACTGTCACCATAACTCCTGCGTGCGCCGAACCAAGACCCTTGTGTGCAGCTAAAATTAAGCCTAACCTGCGATCCATATTTGGTATTACTCTATCCCCCACTCCTGGAATCTGAGCAAATGGAACATTGTTTGCATCTAACTTGTAGGAGTACTTGAGTGGAAAACCCTTCAGCAGTGCTTTGTTGTCTTTGCGTGAAGCAATGACAGCTACCATTATCTGTCCGTCTATTCTCGTTTTTGAACAAGTGATTGCAGCTACGGACGCAGTTCGTACTGCCCCTTCGCGGCTTCATCGGCCAATGAATTCCCTTCAATGTGAATGCCATCACGTTGATGCCTCAGCGTGTGTATCACGTGAGCTCTTGGTAGCTCGTTTTTGTTCCCATAGCAATTTATGCTTAATTGTGCCACCTTTTGAGTCTTTGAACCCATTTTGTCCCCAATATTGAAGATATTCATTGTATGACAGGACACAGTAAAAGGAATCGCAGACAATCAGTGTGGGGAATTCTCGATCCGTATTAATCAGTGCCAGTAAAAGAGCTTTTAGTTCTGCTAACTGAGCCGTGCAGTCTCCTAAGGACTGAGTCTTTGTACAGCTCGGAGGGAACTTGCCATCCTTCATCCGACCAATCGCACATGCGGTGCTGTATTGTTGTTTACTTTCTATGGCCGGTTGAGCAGATCTGTCAGTGTAAATTATGTATTCATACTGATCCAGAGGCATAATTTCATTCGGTAGAGGATATTCTTGTTCGTATTGCAGGAATGCTTGTGTTTTTAGACTTGGGTCGTATCTGTATTCTACATCTGATGCAGTGAGAGAATTAGCCCATTGTATCCATCTCGGATGTAAGGCTTTAGCATTTGGAACGCTTGCCTTTGTCGCAGCCTCTAAGGCTGGTACCGGAGTCACGACAATACTTCGATCCCCCTGAGCCAGTGCTCTTTCTCTCACTACAGCAGTCTGTACAGCTGTCAGAATTTATTTTGTGGATGCAAAACGCGGTGGGCAGTCAAAATATCGAATTTTAAATATTGACCTACACTAATATCGAGTTTTTAATATCGTAGGGACAGAATACCGAAGTCAAGAATATCGTTGACCAGAATATCGACTTTAAGGTAAGTAATATCGATTTTTTTAATATCGAAGTAAGTAATATCGAAGTTATTAATATCGTTAGCAAAAATATAGTTGTTAATAATATCGTTTTTTTTTTAGTGTTATGTATTTTATATGTATGTTTACCATTTTTTAAAAAGTTTTTTCATTATTATCAAATATATGTATTAAATGTTTTGAAAATAGCAATTTTTTTAAAAGGAAATTTTGCGTTTTAGTATCAGAGCAGGTTGTGGGTTTATAGGGGAATAGGGTGGGAAGTAATTTAATTATAATTAATCAATTAATATGTTTTTATTTATTGTTGTTAATTTATTGTTAATTAATTATTAATTGGTAATTAATTTATATTAATTGGTTAATTTATAATTATATTAATTATAATTAATTTATGATTAATTTTTATTTATTGTTATTGTTAATTAATTTATTGTAAATTAATTATTAATTTGTAATTAATTTTAATTCATTGCAATTGGTAATTAAATTAATTATGTTATTTTTAATGTGTAGCGGGTTGTGGGTTTATAGGGGAATAGGGTGGGAAGTAATTTAATAATAATTAATTAATTAATTAATATATTTTTATTTATTGTTATTGATTGTTAATTTATTGTTAATTAATTATTAATTGGTACTTAATTTATATTAATTGGTTAATTTATAATTATATAAATTATAATTAATTTATTATTAATTTTTATTTATTGTTATTGTTAATTAATTTGTTGTAAATTAATTATTAATTGGTAATTAATTTTAATTCATTGATTAATTGGTAATTAAATTAATTATGTTATTTTTAATGTGTAGTGGGTTGTGGGTTTATTGGGGAATAGGGTGGGAAGTAATTTAAATATAATTAATTAGTTAATATGTGTATATTTATTGTTGTTGATTATTCATTTAATGTTAATTAATTATTCATTGGTAATTAATTTTTATTAATTGGTAAATAAAAATTATTTTAATGATAATGTATTATTATTTTTTATTTATTGTTATTGTTAATTAATTTATTGTTAATTACTTATTCATTGGTAATTAATTTTTATTAATTGATTAATTGATAATTAAATTAATTGTGTTATTTTTTTAGGTGTAGTGCGTTGTGTGTTTATAGGGGAATAGGGTGGGAAGTAATTTAATGTTATTTAAGTAAATATTAATTTAATTTAATAGGTATTTATTAATAATTATTTGGTGAAATAATTATTAATGTTATTTATTTAAGAAAAAAAAATTTATAAGTATGTTAATTTAACCCCTACGCGAACCTATATTTTCCCTACTGTTGCACTCACTGGAGTGGGAATAGTTATTTTTACCCCTACGCTATCCAACACTTTCCCTACTGTTGCACTCACTGGAGTGGGAATAGTAATTTTTACCCCTACGCTATCCAACACTTTCCCTACTGTTGCACTCACTGGAGTAGGAATTGTAATTTTTACCCCTACGCTATCCAACACTTTCCCTACTGTTGCAATCACTGGAGTGAGAATAGTAATTTTTACCCCTCCGCTATCCAACACTTTCCCTACTGTTGCACTCACTGGACTGGGAATAGTAATTTTTACCCCCGCTATCCAACACTTTCCCTACTGTTGCACTCACTGGAGTGGGAATAGTAATTTTTACCCCTACTCTATCCAACACTTTCTCTACTGTTGCACTCACTGGAGTGGGAATAGTAATTTTTACCCCTACGCTATCCAACACTTTCCTTACTGTTGCACTCACTGGAGTGGGAATAGTAATTTTTACTCATACGCTATCCAACACTTTCCCTACTGTTGCACTCACTGGAGTGGGAATAGTAATTTTAACCCCTACGCTATCCAACACTTTCCCTACTGTTGCACTCACTGGAGTGGGAATAGTAATTTTTACCCCTATGCTATCCAACACTTTCCCTACTGTTGCACTCACTGGAGTGGGAATAGTAATTTGATTTCCTCCGCTATCTAATATTTTGTATTTTTTTAACTAATGTACTGTACAATTATTTTTAAAAAGATTTAAAATAATTTTTTTATTTTTATTTGTTACATATATTTATTTAATTTTTATTTATATTATTGTTTTATGTGTATAGATGTATTTATAATTTATAAAAAATAAATTAAACAATTTATAAGTTATTAAAATAAATATTAAAACGTATTAATAAGTAAGTATATATATATATTATATATTATATGTATATGTTTAATGTATTTTCAAATTATATATATCACTTATAATTTTTAAACATATTAAAATATTTTTAACTATGTTTCTTTTAATTATATGTATTATTTACTTTATTTTACAATATTTTTTTAACTTAAATTAAAAACGATATTTTTAACAACGATATTTTTGACATCGATATTTTTTTCTGATATTTTTGTACTTACCTTAATGTAGATAGGATGTCGATATTCTTGTCTTCTATATTTTTGCTGCGATATTTTTGAAGGTCGATATTGTGACCTTCGATATTTAGTCAGTGATTCGCAAAACGCATCTCAGCGTTTGTGTACAAGTGTAATTTGTATGCTATTGGTACAGTTTCACCTTCATTGTATGTTAAGTAAATGTACCAAGATTGACCCGCAACTATACGGATCACTAGATTGCGGACATTTACGTGTGTCTGTAAGTGTTTGGACGCTATCATGTCAGCTTGTAGGGAACAAAGGATATCTGTGTGTTCCTGTGTCCATTGCCTTACTGAAAAATCATGTCTTATGAGGTCGTAGAAAGGTTTAACCCTTTCTGCGTAATCCAAAATGTATGTTTTGCCGAAATTCAGGAATCCCAGTAAGGATTGTACATTTTTCAATGATTTTGGAGGTTGGAGCAGCGCACACTTTTCTAAAAAATTAGCTGCCAGGCTTTTCCCTTCACTTGAAAGCTCATATCCCAAAAATAGGACATTGAGGTGGGCTATTTTTGATTTTTTAAAGTTACATTTGTAGCACTCAGAGGCAAATCCCAAAATTATAGTGCTCACCCTGGTCAAGTGTTCCTCCAGGTCATCATCCGTCAGATAAATGTCATCTACATAGGACAATGCCTCCTCATCCAGATTTTGAAGTAACTCAGTTACCCTGGCGGAAAACAACCCTGGGCTGTTCTTATTCCCCTGGGGGAGTCGATAAAATTGCCGCGGGGACCCAAGCGCTGAGAATGCTGTCAAATATCTGCTCTCAGGCGCTATATTTTGGCAGAAAAATCCATATGAGATATCTAGTGTAGTTTTGTATTTTTTTCGCACAATGTTATTCATTAATGCGGCACTGTGTGCGTTCTGTACTGCAAATGTTTTTTTTGCATGAGTTCAGATGTCTGTAATCTAAAACTAGACGATATGAATTATCGGGTTTCATTACGGGAAACAAAGGATTATTCATTGAAGAGGTGCATGTTTCAATCACACCTTGGTAGTCAAGTTGATCTAAGATCTCCCTGACCTGTTTTTTCGCTTCCTGTTTTATTGGATACTGTCTCTGTGGAGTTGGAGTAGATTTTAGTGGTATCACATGGTGTGTTGACTCTTCATCCCACCCAACATGGTTGTGATATAGTGCAGGGGCAAGGTTACTGCCCACTCCCGCGCGTATGTGTGTTTTAATATTGGGGAACGAGGTCGGAAAAGGCTGGCATAATTACCGTCTCCCCCTTTGGGCAATCCATAACAATAGTAGGTGGCCAATCTCTTTCAGCTAAAAGAATGTCGTAGCCATAAGTCAGGTTC
Source organism: Calotriton arnoldi (assembly GCA_963921515.1). Lineage (NCBI taxonomy): Eukaryota > Metazoa > Chordata > Amphibia > Caudata > Salamandridae > Calotriton > Calotriton arnoldi. The sequence goes on along the minus strand of CAWUFW010026145.1, from coordinate 25,521 downwards.
TCCCAAAAGAGACTTTTAATTTGTCTGGGCTTGTCCCCTTCCATTTGGAGTATTATTTCATGTAACCTATGTGGAACACTTACCCTAGTATCAGGTGTTTCCACCGTGATATATTCAATCAACTCTGCTGTCACCAGAAATCCCATCAGGTTCTGACGAGCTATTGTTACTTCTGCTGCGCTGTCTAGCATCTTCAGAGCCCATTCCCCGTTCAGTAGTTGAGCCCTCAGAATTCTGGGCATGTCTAACTTTGAGACCTGCTACTTGTGCGTTGCGTGTCCCTAGACTTTGTATGCTCTTCTTGTCTGTGTTCTGACCGTCCTTCCCTCTCGGAGTTGTTTGATGAACCCTGAAACGAACGAGAGGAATGTGTATCAGTGTCCTGATACCTGTCAGGTTTTTTGATGTTTTCTGTGTTCCTAAGGTTATACCTCCTTTCAGAGGGCTATTGCTGAGGAGACCTACGTCTGGATTGAGATCTATTCTTTTGTTGTTTGTTATTGTCCCATTTCTTCTTTGAGGAAACTGGTGTTTGCTTTGCCTGTTCTTTTTCTGGAACTCCCATTAGTTGAGGTTTTACTGGTCTAGCTCCCAAACTATCTCTATCTAATTCTGCATAAGCAGTTTCAATAATTTTAGGTAGTTCTGTCTCCTGTTGTAAAGGAGTGAAATCCCTCAGGTGTTGGCGTATTGCCACTGATGCTGCTTCCCCTTTAATGTTTGCTAGTATTAGAGCTGATATCTGGGCAAAGTTATTTAGTAACTTCATTCCTAAGTTCAAAGCAGGTTCTGCTCCATACTCGTTCTGTATTTGTCTTAATACGTCTGGTATTACTGCTAATGAAGAGATACCATGAGTTCTGGCATATATTGCAGCGCAAACTGTACCTCAAGAGGTACAATCCTCTATCGAGGGAGCTAGCCCCATTGGCAAGCAAATTGTTAGCATTCTATGCTTTTCGTGTGTACCAGTGTGTGGAAATACTGCCTACAGCTGTGCTATCCAGAATGGCATTTGTTCACGTGTAGCGGGCATTTTACCCGTCACCGCGTGTAACGTTTGTGGTGTAATTTTGGTTGTCGATGTTTGAATCGGACCTGTTGGTATATTTGTGGTTGATTGGAGTGTGAGTGTTCTCATCACGAACTGTGTCATATTTCTGTAAAGTCTTACTAGTTCTTTATGAAGTGTAAGTAAGTCTTCTGCTGGCATTGTTTCAATGTCAGGGTGTGGTGTGTAGGCAGCTGGTACCGGCCATGTTGCTCCGTCTCTTCTGAGCGGACCGAGTCTTACTTTATTTCTCGTATGGGGGAGGGCGCCTTTAAACCAGTATATGTGCTCCTGGTAAGTGAGCGGAACTTCAATGTCCTCATATGGACAATATTCGTTCGGTATGTCATCTTCGACATAGTAGTGAAATTTTTTGTTCGTGCATCGGTCTGTGGGAATATAACCCACGAATAGAATACCTCTGTTCTATATGATTTGTGTGTCTCAATCACGAACGTTACTGACCCACCCCTAGCTGTTAAACCATTTGACACTAGTTTTAGTGTGATGGCATTTCTAACATTTTCTGAAAGATGTATTGCGTCTGCATCGTCTTCTTCCTCTGCTGTAAGCAGTTCACGCACAGTGTCTCCCTGCCCAGTCATTGTTTTTAGTAGGAAGAATTTTTCAAGGGAACTGAGATAAGGTGTTTTGCACAATAGGAACAATGTATCCTTCAAGCTTGATTAAACCAACAGCCAATACATAGGATTTTTGCCTACTCAGCTGTGGCAGATGTTTGTTCCCTCCCATTACAGATGTCTCTGGGGAAATGTGAGTAGGGGTCTCTGAGAATAGCAAGACTGAACTACTCAGATTTGACCGTTAAATAAGTACCCAAACAACGTTGGCGGCACCATGTCATGTAGTTCTTATAAACCTATATAAGATCTGTCCGTTTAGATAACATACACTGCAGGCTTGGTATCCAGACTGATTCCAGACACCCCCACCGGGTATGTTGGCCTGTATACCAGCTAGCTCACAGTGCCACTAGAAACTCCTTTTACCAAGAAGAGAATAGTTCTTGGCACCTATTGAACATGACAACCCTGATCCCTCAAAACCGTGGAAACAGTGCAATACTTTTCGCTCAGTCACTCGTGCTCACTCAGTCTCAGAGAGATACACAGAATAAACGATATGGACGTTTTTCAATAAGCATTTATTGAACATTCGTCATTCTAGTGTAAAATAGGTGTGCCGAAACAACCACTTGACAGAAACAGATATAAATGATTAGAAGCACTAAGAAGGTAAAAGGATGGTAGGTTTCTACCATTTTGCTATAACCATGAATACAGTCAAGTAAATAAAATACATGACAATAAAATGCGTACTCCTACGATGCTACCCTAACTAGATGTACCTAAGTGTACCTAGCATGTGTGTATGTGTTAAGCCAAGAATCCCTCTAGGGTAAAGTCAACCCCATTACCTGAAGTGAGAGACTGTGGGACCCTGTCTTGGTCTCGAGTTGGACACCCAGCAAGGGATGTTCAGACCACTGCGAGCTGGAGTATCTGCATGCAGGAACCTCAGCGTCTCGCATCAGTGTGTCGGCATGGAAGTCGTGATATCCTCTGACTATCTCAGCAAGATGTGAGGTTTATATACCCGAAGGTATCCCCAGGGGTTCTACCTTGCTGTGCCACTGTCGGACGTACGATGACGTCGGGAATGAACCTTGTACATAGTTATTATGCAGGAGATGGTAGTCCTGCTGAGTTTCCAAGAATCCAAGGATCCTCATGCATAATGTATGAGGCTATTGTTCAGGGAAAACACCATGTTCTGTAGGCAGTGCTGTAACTAGGTAAAGGGTCAGTCCTAGCACCCCGTTACGTATGTAGTGTAGGGACGAATATAAGTGAATGGTTGGGATATTACCCGGACCTATATTGGGGAACCTATATGGAATATAACAATGGGTAGTGCCTGAGTGAATAAAACAGTTCAAGGGTAGTCTCTGGTCATTGGATGAGTGCATGAGTACTGCCTGGTTAATTGGATGAGTGCATAGGTACTGCCTGGGTGAATGGATGAGTGCAAGGGTAGTGCCTGAGTGAATGGATGAGTACAAGGGTAGTGCCTGAGTGATTGGATGAGAGCATGGGTAGGGCCTGGGTAATTGGATGAGTGCATGGGTAGTACCTGAGTGAATGGATGAGTGCATAGTTACTGCGTAAGGGAATTGGTGAGTGCAATGGTAGTACCTGGGTGATTGGATGAGTGCATGGATAGTGCATGAGTAATTGTTTGAGTGCAAGGATAGTGCCTGGGTGATTGTGTGAGTGCATGGGTAGTGCCTGGGTGATTGGTTGAGTACACGGATAGTACCTAAGTGATTGGATAAGTGCATGGGTAGTGCCTGGTGATTGGATGAGTACATGAGTAGTGCCTAGGTGATTGGATGAGTGCATGGGTAGTGCTTGAGTGAATGAATGAGTGCAAAGGTAGTGACTGGGTGATTGGATGTGTGCATAGGTAGTGCCTGGGTGAAAGGAAGAGTGCATGGGTAGTCCCTGAGTAAATGGATGAGTGCAAGGGTAATTCCTGAGTCAATGGATTTATGCATGGGTAGTGCCTGGGTGGATGGATGAGTGCAATGGTAGCGCATGAGTGAATGGATGAGTGCATGGGTACTGCCTCGGTGATTGGAGGAATGCATGAGTAGTGTCTGGGTCATTTGATGAGTGCATGGGTAGTACCTGAGTGAATGGATGTGTACATGGGTAGTGCCTGGGTGAATGGATGAGTGCAGGGCATGAAACTGTGTGTTCAACTGCTTTCATGAGCGTTCCTGAAAAAAGAGATATGTAGTTCTTGGACTGAAAGGTGAAGTATTTCTGTCAATATTCGCTCAGGGATACGATAGACTGTTTACTTTTGAAGTTACGATTATCAGCTACACCACACGTGTCAGATTACATGCACAAGTACAGACATGGCTGAGATACAGAAGAGTTCAGATATTCAAACTTGACAGAATATGCTTTCAGTTTGTAGCATAAACATCCCTATCTGCGGCCTACTTGCAGTGTACCTTTGTGGGGAGTTATATGTACTAGGATAGAGGTTAATACGTTTCGAACCATGTTTTAAATCTTCCATTTCTGTACCTGTTTCATTAGACAGACAGAGCTGGCAGTGCCAGGCCTAACCTAAAATGAAAAGCTGACTCCTGTCATAGCACTCATATTACTGTCAACATGTCTCCCGAGAGACCAATGAGTGTATTAGTGCTTTTTACGGGTCAGATGGCACTTGTAAAGTAGGCTACAGACACTAGAGTACCTCTGCTTTACAGCACATGCTCTATAAATCTGTCTAGATTAAACAGCATGGATCACTTTCTGGTTTTCATACAAGACAGCAAGGTATGAACATATATGTTCAACTGCTTCCACGAGGCCTCCTTACAAAAGAGATGTGATGTAGTGAGACTGAAAGGTGAAATAGCTCTGTCAATATATGACAAGGGTTATGATAAACTGTATAGTTTTCAAATTAGGATCATGAGGTGCACCACAGAAATCAGACTACATGTACAAGTTCAGACATAGATGAAATGTGGAAGAGGTCATACATTTGAACTTGACAAAATATGTTTTCATGTTTTAAGCACAGACATCAGTATCAAAGGCCTACTTTCGATGCACCTTTGCACACAGTTATATAGAGTAGGATAATGGTTAATACATTGGGAACATGTTTTGAACCTCACATTTATCTACCAGTTTCATTAGAGAGGTAAAGCTTGCAATGCCAGTCTTAACCCAAAATGAAAGGCCATCTCCTCTCATGCCACTGTTATTAGTTTCAGCATCTCTCTAGACACTTCAATCACTGTATCAGTGACTTTTAGGGGTGAGATGACACATATAAACTACCTATCAACAGTAGACTACCTCTGTTTCACACTGCATGCTCTGTAAATGTGTGTAGAAGAAGATGCATGGATGACTTTCTGCTCATTATAGAGGGCAGTGTGGTTTGAACCTTTCAGTTTAACTGTTTTCACGAGATCTGCTTACAAAAGAGATCTGTGGTACTGAGATTGAAAGGTGAAGTATCTCTCTCAATATTTGGTAAGGGGTATGATATATTGTTTAATTTTCAAGTTATGATCATAGGCTACACCATACGCCTAACACTACATGCAGAAGTAAAAAGATATCTGATACACGGAAGAGGTTAGAGATTGAAACTGGACAGAATATGTTTTTAGTTTAAAGTATATACATCAGTTTGTAGATAGTACTTGCAGTGTACCTTTGCAGAGACTTATATGGACTAAGATAGTGCTCAATACATTAGAGAACATGCTTTAAACCTCACCTCACATTTGTTGACCAGTTTCATTACTGAGATTTCACAATGCCAGGCATAGCACAAAATGAAAGCCCTACTTCTGTCCTACCACTCTTATTAGTATTAGCATCTTTCCAGACAACTCAATGTGTGTCAGTGCCTTTTAGAGGTGAGATGACATATGGAAAGTAGCCTGTAGACACTAGACTACATTTGTTTCAAACCATATGCTCTATACATGTGTGTATAAGAAGCTGCATCAATTATCTTTTGCTTATTATAGAGGATAGCTTTGTGTTTAGGTGCTTTCACTAGGCTTGCTTAGGAAACAGATGTAGGGTTCTTGGACTAAAGGTAAAATAGCTCTGCCAATATTTGCCAAGGGGTCTGATAGACGGTTTAGTTTCTAAGTTAGAGTCATCAGGTGCACCACACATCTGAGATTACATGTAGAGACATAACTTAGACATGGTAGCAGTCACACATTGAAACTTGACAGAGTACTCTTTCAGTTTAAGGCACACTTGTCACTATGTATGGCCTGCTTGCAATATACGTTTGCAGAGAGTTTTATGGACCAGGATACTGGCTAAAACACTTGGGAACATATTTTAAACCTCACATTAGTCGACCAGTTTGATTAGAGAAACAGACCTGACAGTGCTAGGCCTAAACCAAAATGAAAGGCTGACTCCTGTCATACTACGCTTATTAGTGTCAGCATCTCTCCAGAGACCTCAATGAGAGTGTCAGTGGATTTTAGAGGTGAGATGACACATGTAAAGTAATGTATAAGCTCTAGACTACCACAGTTTCAGACCGTATGCTCTGTAAATGTGTGTAGAAGAAGCTGCATGGATGACTTTCTGCTTATTATACTGGCCAGCAGGGTATGAAGCTTATCGTTCAAGTGCTTTCACGAGGCTTTCTTAAAAGAGAGATGTGTGGTTTTAGAACTAATGGTGAAGTACCTCTGTCAATATTTGCTCAGACATTCAAACTTGACAGAGTACGCTTTCAATTTAAAGCACACACCTCACTATCTGCGGCCTACTCCCAGTGTACCTAAACAGAGACTTATATGGACTAGGATAGAGGTTAATACGTCTGGGAACATGCTTTAAATCTCACTTTTCTCTACCAGTTTCAATAAAGAGGCAGAAGTCGCAATGACAGGCCTAAGCCAAAGTGAAAGGCCGACTCCTGTCATGCCACTCTGGTGAATATCAGCATCTTTCTAGAGACCTAAATCACTGTGTCAGTGCCTTTTTAGAGCCAAGATAATACATGCAAACAAGCCTATATGTGCTAGACTACCCCTGTTTCACACCGTATGCTTTCTAAATGTGTGCAGAAGTAGCTACATAAATCACTTTTTGCTCGTTACACATGGAAGCCGGGAATGAAGGTGTGTGTTCAAGTGATTTCGTGATGCTTGCCTAGCTAAGAGATATGTGCTTCTGGGACTGAATGCTGAAGTAGCTCTGGCAAGATTTGTGCAGGGGTATGATAAACTGTATAGGTTTTGAAGTTAGGGACATCAGCTGCACTACACATGTCAGACTACACATAGAAGTACAGACATACCTGAGACATTGTAGCAGTCAAACATTCAAACTTGACAGAGTACGCTTTCAGTTTAAAGCACAGACATCACTATCTACGGCCTACTTGCAGTGTAGCTTTGTGGAGAGTTATATGGACTAGGATAGAGGTTAATACATCTGGTAACAAGCTTTACACCTCACGTTTCTCTACCAGTTTCATTAGAGAGGCAGAAGTAGCAATGCCAGGCCTAAGCCAAAATGATAGGCTAACTCCTGTCATGCTACTCTTCTGAAGACTACCCCTGTTTCACACCGCATGCTTTCTAAATGTGTGCATAGGAAGCTGCATGAATCACTTTCTCCTCATTACACAGGGCAACCGTGTATGAAGCAGGGTATTGAAGTGCTTCCATGAGGCCTGCCTAGCAAAGACATCTGTGCTTCTGGAACTCCTATGAAGAAAAAGAAATATATTACCATGTTATGTTAAAAAAAAACATTACTATCACATTTTCAAAAACAGTCACATTGTATTATAATTAGATACCACTATCAGTTTCCCTTTTTTCTGTTCTCAGATTTCATATAGCTTCACATGTGTTATCATCATTAAACAGTGGGGAAAAAACAATCTAATGGATTGTATTAAAAAAAAAACAAAGAGCATAGTACATCATTATGAATATGTGTAACTATGCTTTACTGTCACTTTAATTTCTTAACCATTTGTTTTATGTATATTAACTCGATTATTTAACATAAATCAATATTAAAACATTAACTATTACTATTATACCTGGTACAGTACTGAAAAGAAATATATATTCTACTTGCTTTTTAAAGTTAATCTTCCATTAGGCAAAATAATAACGAAAACGCTAATTATGAACACTAATAGAATCCAATCCATATTGTTTTTTAACAACATCACCCCCAATAGGCCGAATGCTGTTCTTGCAACTTTGACTGCAGAAATAACATATAGGAATTAGCTAGCTGAGAAGGCTATCTCGCTTTGAATTTCAGGTTGGTATCATTGTAATGTGTCCATCCGCTGTTACATTTTAAAAACACACTATACTGTCCAGATGTTATACTAGCTCCTTCATGAGAAATAATAGCCAGTGTTTTATAAGTTCTTCCTGAAATAGATATTTGACTTGCTTTGAAGTTTGTAATTTCTGTTTGTAATTTGGTTCCATCTGATCTACAAAGCTGTAGCATTAAAATGAGATATTTTCCAAATCTTTGTATGTGCAATGTAGACAACATGTCTGATCTACAATGTGAACACATCATATCTTGATTTGCTGTTTTAACCAATTTGTTACAAGACACTGTTTTGCATTCTGGTATTGTTAAGTATAGGAATTGTTCTGCATGTATTTCAGTGGTAGAAGTAAATAAACAATCTTCACACTTATGGTCCCATTTGTAACTTAGGGGCCCATTACGATACCCGGCGTAAAAATTCCGCCAGGCATGGAAGCGGCAAAAATCCGCCCGCACACACCGCCTGAACACCGACCACGCCATTACGATTACACAAACCGAAAACCGCCATCGGCGGAAAAACACACAAAATACCGCCCGCCATCGTCCGAGTCGGAGTCAAACCGCCCGCCACGGACGGAAACACGCACGACAACACAAAACCGCCCGCCCACACGGCCGACACACCGCACGTGAAATTACGATCGCACCGCCATGAGCGCGGAAAAACCACAAATATACCGCCCGCCAGCGCAAACAACGCCGATGAGAATCGACACGGCAGAAGCCATGGCGCCAACGTACCTGCACAGAAACCATCCGCACACAAAACCAATAGCACACAACATGGCCAACAAGTCCACACAGCAAGGCACGCACAAATACACAAGCACAGTACACATCCCGAAAACACCCCCGGACAAACAAAAAATACAAAGGCCAGAACCCCAGACACAACACACCTGAAAACAACAGACCATGAGGACACACCCACATAGGTGAGTACAAAAGCAGCACTCCCACAGACCACAACCCCTTGCTACATTGCAAACCAGAGAGGAGAGGAGAGGACACAGTGACACAGCAAGGACAGCAGCACACCACAGAAACGCACACATCACTACCACCACCACCACCACCACCACCACCAAACACCTGCACCACAAACCCCCTGCACATTACACAACACACACCGCACCAGCACCACAAACACCATGGCACCACAAAGGATGCCCAAGTTCACGCCCATGGAGCTGACGGTCATGGTCGACGAGATCATCAAGGTGTACCCACAAATCTATGGGAACATGGTCCAGCACACACCACTAGCCACCAGAAACAGAATGTGGAACCGGATCGTAGACCAGGTCAATGCAGTCGGGACCCTGCCCAGGAACAGAGTCGAGATTAACAAACGTTGGAATGACGTCAAGAGCCTGGTCAAGAAGAAGGAGGGCAAAAACAGAGAGCTGGCTGCCGTCACTGGCGGAGGGAATCCCGCGCTCTTTAAGACCTTCAAAGCGTGGGAGGAGAAGGTGCGAGTCGTAATACATCCGGAGATCCTCGCCGGATTAGCAGGGGGAGTGGAGGCTGGTAAGTACAAACTAATGTATACCAGCACACCGCTATGTACTCACATGCGCAACTACCATGCCACAGCTCCCAGGGACAAACACCCCCATGTCCAGCACACAATACACAACACATCACACACACATGCAACAGACACTACCACACACAGCCCAAACCGAACAACTGTAAGATGCGTGGGGACATGTGTACACTCAGCCAGCCACGTAACCACCAACAGGTCCCCAAATATGCCAGAAGCGCCACAACGAGCACCCACCACACCCATGTGTCCGCCACAGCTGCACTAACCGACAAGTAACAGGTAAGTGGCAGGAACACAAAGTGCAGTGGGTGGGAGGGTGGACAGCCCAAGTACAACACACACCAGGCCCCAGTCCCACAGCACAGCAAGGAGGAGCATCCCCCACACCCCACAGCCACGTGTCAGCCACCGCAGTGCACAACGACAGCCGAAAGGCAGACATCACGGTCCACAGCAATCGGTGTCAGTGGGTGTCCAGCCACCCCCACGACACACAACACCCCCCCACCCCCACAGACCTGCAACATGGAGCACCCCCGCTTAGAGCCATGTGGCATCCAGTACAGTGCACGCACGAACAACTTGCAGGTGGGAAACTGGACAGGGCTGGATTACTGGAGGCATGAGGACCATGACACGACCAACACATGGGACATGTCACGTAGCAGACGAACACGCAGCACCGCCCACCGTCACGAACAAGTGAACAATGTGCACACGGACATGAACAACAGACTCACACCCCACATGACCCATCACAGACATAGCAACACCCAAGGAGCCACGTCTGCATGCACAAGCCACACTGAATATAGTCCCACACGGCAGCCACTGTGCAACTCATCACACACAACCGAAACACCACTGAACCCATCAAACTCACAGACACACCATGCACATACAACATACCATCCATCCCATCCGTCAGCCCCAGTCTCATGAAAGGCATGTCATCCGCACAGCTGCCACACATACAGCAGTCACGCTAAGACACATGCCCATGACCAACCATGTGCCAGAAGTCAATTAAGCGCACAACACACTGTGAGCAACAACACACAACATGGGCCACACCCCCCGAGCACTGCAGTGATGCACATGGCACAGGGCAGCACGCACACCAAGGAGATGGGACAACTGCAATACGTTGGCTGGCACACAACTATCACTCACTCATAACGATGCGTCCAATGCCATGTCCAGTAATCACAACAGACAGCAAATATGCAGGCCATGTCAAGCATGCACACACCTCAAACCATGCACTGTCATGCTGCCACAACACATGTCACGTTCGGCACCCATGGCTCACAGCATGTACCCCAAAAGCATATCCCCTCCCAAATGCGAATCTGGGGCATGGCCCCCATGTTGCCATATGCGTTCCTAAGCGTTCCATTTGAACCCCAAAAGCATATCCCCTCCCAAATGCGAATCTGGGGCATGGCCCCCATGTTGCCATATGCGTTCCTAAGCGTTCCATTTGAACCCCAAAAGCATATCCCCTCCCAAATGCGAATCTGGGGCATGGCCCCCATGTTGCCATATGCGTTCCTAAGCGTTCCATGTGAACCCCAAAAGCAAAGTACAAACCAGACCCAGGATGGGCCAGGAGCCCGCATACACCAGAGTCACAATGAGTAGGGGCACAGCAACACACCCATCGGCATGGCCAATCCGTCCCATGCCACATGTGCACAGCACACAGTCCCATTGCCTAGCACACACAACTACAGATGCCACAGCCACACACTCGCCTCCGGGAAACCCATGTACGAGATTGCACGAACTGCCAATGTCAGACGACAAATACATACTTCGCCAGGTGCAACACAATAACAAATCTCATTCTCTCCACAGGTGACGAACTGCCGGATGCTGGGGATGGAGACAGCAGCCAGCACAGCCAGCCCACAAGCCCCCAACGAGGACACACGGATCTGGAGGATCTGTCATCCTCTTCGGACACGGACCACCAAGCAGGCCCATCTGGCGTGGCAGGGCCCAGCCGCTCCCCAGGACCCCTCCTACCCACCAACCCATCATCCAGGGATGCTGAACAGTCCCAGCCCCCTGCTGCCACTGTCGTTGCGGCCACACCCACGGTCATTGCGGCCACTACCACTGCCGCAACCGCCACCATCGCCGCACCGACCACCACCGCCACCACCACCACCACGTCTTCGCTGGCACCAGCCCCAGCGCAGGTGGTGGCCCGGCCGACTGGATCCACCCTGGGAGCCACAGCGAGGACCGTGGTGTGCAATGTGGCTAGTGGGCAGGCCGGTGGCAGCAGGACTGGTAGGAGGAGCAGGGTCAGGGAAACGCCAGCCTCCCCTGGGAGCCATGCCCTGCCTCAAATGGCCAGAGTCCTTGGGGCCTATGAAGAGGCCCAAGGACAATGGGCCAGGTCTGCTACAGACACGCGGGAGGTGTTGGGGGTGCTGAGGTCCATGGACGCCCATATGGGCCAATTCGTGTCCCGTATGGACCAACTCGTGGACCTCATGGGCCAGCTGGTGGTGGCGGTGGGGTCACAGGCAAGGCCAGCAACACCACCTCCGCCACCACCTGCTAGGGCGCAGGGTCGGGCAGCAGTGTCCACTTCCCTGCGTCCACAGCCAGTGAGCACACCTCACCCACCACCAGCAGGTCGCCACCACACACCCCCTCCCAAACGTGGAAGGGGCCGTCCGAAGAGGAAACAGATCTCCCGGGAGGACTTCGCACGCTCCAGTCGCAAGTGAGGCAGCCAGCCAGCCTTCCGCCAGCCTTCCTTGACCAGCCACTGCATTGACTTGCTCTACGATCCCACTCCACACAGCCATCTGGATGGCATGTGTGTGTTGGACTATGGACATAGAACCAGTGGGTACACCCTGAGCTTCACGCAGCCATGACCGACAGCTCATTGTCACTGCACGCACCACTTTTGTCATCACCTTACACACAATCACATGTCACAGTTTGTAATAAATGCACCTTTTTCACTAACTGCTGTTTGTGCCCTGTGTTTTATTTGTACGGAATACAACGGCCACCTTGGGCGGAAAGGCACCTGATGCGTGGCATGGCAATGGAATCCGGAGGGCCTGTAGGGACCTAGGGGTGGGAGACAGAACAGGAGCACATTAAATGAGTGTGTCACACACCCATCACACAGTAGATGTCAACAACTACAAGCAATGTACACACATCGCACAGAGCAATAGGGCACAATGCCACAGTCACCAACAGTGGCATACTACCCTGGCCATGGAGCGTTGACACACTGCACGCAGTGAACATACGGCCACCCTGACACAGCACACACACACCTGCACAGATACAGACACATCATCCGTCGTACATGGACACTCACCGTCAAGTGAAGTAGCGGGCGATGAGCTGCTGGCGCACATTCCCAGCTTCCTCCTCTCCGCTGTCCACCTCACTCGAGCTGTCCTGGTCTGCGGGCTGGGGCCCTGGTTGATCTCCGTCATCCACAATGAGGGGGATCTGCTTCCGAATGGCCAGATTGTGCAGCATGCAGCACGCCACCACTATCTGGCACACCTTCTGTGGGGAGTACGCCAGTGCACCCCGGTGCGGTCCAGGCACCTGAACCTGGACTTGAGGAGGCCAAAGGTACGCTCGACCACACGTCTGGTCCTCCCATGTGCCTCATTGTATCGATCGTCTGCTGGGGTGCGAGGATTCCTCAATGGACTGAGCAGCCATGCCCCATTCGGATACGCAGAGTCACCTGGGTGTGAGGGACACAGAGAACCGTTGCTATTCCAACTGGACAGGGGACAGCATCGCACAACCAGCACGCTACACCACTCCACATACTCACCGACAATACAGCCACGATCCTGTTGCAGATTGGCCATCAGTCGTGGCAAGATGCTGTTGCGCATTATGTGTGCGTCATGGGCCGAGCCTGGGAACTTTGCACACACGTGGGTGATCACCATGTCCGCAAGGCACACCACTTGCACATTCAGGGAGTGCGTGTGCTTCCTGTTGCGGTACAGGTGCTCAGTGGCCTGTGGTGGAACAAGGCCAACATGTGTGCAGTCAATGGCTCCCACGACGTGTGGGATTCTGCCAAGGGCATAGAATGCACCCTTCACTGCCGCCAATTCACGAGCCCTGGGGAATCTGATGTACCTGTTCCGGTACAGCATCATGGCTGCCAGTACATCCCTCAGCACCTTGCTGAACATGGGCTGGGACATCCCTCCTCCACTGCCCACTGTGTGCTGGAATGACCCAGTGGCGAAGAAATGCATGGCGGCCATCACCTTAGCCGTGGGGGTGACAGCAGTCAGATACACCCTGCGGGGACGGAGATGGGGCTCTAACATGGCACACAGTCGATGCAGGGTTGGCCTGTCCAGCCGAAACTTCCTTATGACCTCAGTATCCTCCATGTCCGCCAGCAATTGGTATGGGCGGTCAATGTCCGGTCTCCGCCTGGGTTAAATGGCAGAGGACACATGTCAAAGCAACACGGCACATAGCAATTTCGCATACACATCACTGACATGACTGAGCAAGCACATGAGCCACAGCCCAGCTGTCAAGCTGGGACGGCACGGCCACAATACACTTACACAGGTCTCCCAACAATGGCAATGGCAAGTGAGACATACCACTGCCATGTGCATGCACATGGGGATCTAGGCCCCAATGACTTGCGGGGCGTGCTGATGGGGACTGACTGCATATTCGGTCAAGCGGCAACGCCACGGCAACATGAGTGTCTGCTGAGCATGGAACTGCTTCCGAGGCTGGATGAGTATGGCACACGACGACGACGATGTGGGCACGGGCTGAGCGGCCAATACAAGTGGGACCTGTGGCACGAGGGGATATGAGACAGTAGTAGGTGTCAGCACTGCACCCTATGTACAGCACTGTACGGATCACAGCTCCCGAAACATTGACTGGTGTCCACATTGACAGCCCCATGCCAAGACGGCTGTGTGCTTGCAGTCACACGTCACAGGTGAGAGGTTACATTGCACGTGCCAGGTGGCAGACGTACATAGTGGGAGCTGGCATGTGTGTGCATGTGTCTCCTGTTCAGGATCCACCAGATGGGCGCTGACTCTGTACTGACCATTGGACACAGCATGTTCCGTGGAAGGCTTGTGTGTGTGGGATGGTGGCACTGGATGTGCCTCCGTTGGGTGGGGGGCCATGCACAGGGCGGGTACGTCGATGATTGCGCATTGTTGGTCACGGTGGGTGCACCAACTAAGATGTGTTGCCCTGTGTTCAATTCCTATGTCCGCATGATGATGGACTGTGGATGTGGGCAGACTACACATTGGTCGATGTGCTGTCTATATGCATGTGCCTTCACACCAGGCACAGCTGCCCCTGCACATTTGACCCCTGCTGGACTCGCTGCTGGGTCTGTGGAGCTGATGCACCTTCTGCGCGTGGGGCGGACAGCTCTCCTCACTTCCCTCATTGCGCATGTCATGTCTTTGCCGCAGGTGACATGGATCATGGAGGGCCCACATGTACGCGTGGGTAGGCTACACATGATTGTTCACTGGTCGCCACCCCCAGTCAGTGTTTCGAATGGGAAGGTTGTCGTGCTGGTGGTATGTTCGATGTGGCGGATGGGCGGGCCTAGGTGCGGGCTTACATTCCGGACATGGGGGTAGTTGGATTGGCGACTAGTTGCAGTACACACGGGACACGTCTCTTCCTTTCCACATCTGGGTCATCCCTTGTACTAACTGACAGTGATACAGTCATCTTCGCCCCAGCCCTCATGTCCTCCCCTCGCCCCCAATATGCATGCTCACCTGCGAGGCTAGCGCTTGCACAGGCAGCCCCAAGCTCGCACCAGAGAGGGCAAGGAGTGTATGTGTGGGTCCAGGGTATGATGTGTGGCGGGACGCCGTCCACCTGCGTGGTGCCCCAAATGGAGACCCGGCCTGCATGGACTATGCATCACAGTCTTCGCCTTCCGGATCCGCCACCTGCGACACCCAGTGGCTGTGGCTGCCCTTGCGGCCATGCCGCGTCCGTCTGTGGCTGATGGCCCACACATTCACTCTTTGGCCTCTCTGGGGAGGGCTCGGGGTGGTGGCGCACGCGCTTGCACTTAGTCGCAATGGCATGTGGCGTGGTTGGTATGATGGGCAATGGATGGGATGGTGCGAGCCACCTCCTGTGACGTCAGTGCTGCTCGTGCTGTGGTGCGTCCCCCCTACACTTCCATGTGACTTGTGCCATGCTAGACGTTGAGGTTCTATTGCCTGCGTGATATGACCAGGAGGAGCGCGAGGAGACCTCTCACACACCATGCTCCACTGCCATCCCGTGCCCTGTATCGCCTGTGCGGATTGACTATGTTGGGGTTACACCTGGTCGACTGGGGCTGTGTGTGCCTTGTCAAGGGGCATGGCGGGCGCACAACAGGATCCAGCTTGTCCACAGAGGGTGGGCTGAGGTGCGCCTGGTACCGCTTTGTACGTGTGCCCGGCTGCTGTGCACACACGTGTTCACTCCCCCGACAGGTGCCCTCTCACAATGCCCAGGGAAGCGGTGGTGTACTGTTCATGACCCCTCCCAACACGGCGTGCTCCAACTTGGCATGTGCGCATCTACCCGTCGCACCCACCCACCTGAGCACTGCGTCCATACGACTTCACACGACACATGTGTGTCTTCCACAGTAGTGCTACTCATTTGCGTTGACATCCAATACCAGTGGACTACATGGTCATGTCACGACTGCCGTGTACTTCACATACTCTCATCCTCTCTCATTCGTACTTGTGAAATGAGTCAGCGGAGACAGTTTTGGTTTCAAACATTATATTGAGTCTTCTGTCCTCTGTGATGCAGTATAGTGGACACTACTGGCAGCGGAATACATGTTGAGGATATACTGAGCATGATCACAAATGGGATAGGGTGTGGGGTAACATCTGCTTGGCCAAGGCTGTGCTAATGTACATTTACGTATAGCTGCGGAGCTGCGGACTTTGACACAGACGGTATACATGTAGCCTACCAGACCGCTCGGCATCATGGGCACAGTCCATCTCAGTTCCATGTGACAGGTTTGCTGCGGTTGTTCCTCATGCACGCGTGCATGTGAGATGACATCAGGGCATGTGCTTGCGTGCATGCAGCGGCGTGCCACTTGTTGTTGCACTGTGGTGGTTACTGGACATGCCACAGTCACTGGGGTTGTGTTGTTGTTGTATGCACTTGTCGTCCATGCAAAGGTCCTGGTATGGGATTCCCGGGGCGGGGGTGGGAGGGGTGCAGCACCCACAGACTCCAGGCGACCTATTCATGTCCACTGAGCGGTGTGTGTGTCCATGGGCGCTGGATCCATGTCGTGTCCTGGTTGTTCGTGCAGTTCCGTCCATGTGGGTGCGATACACAGAGCCCATGCCACTGCCTCCCACGATGCATGCGGTGTTCCTGGATGTGATGGGGAACAGTGTGCATGTCCCGGTAATATCCGATGTCATGGCGATGTCGTTGATGGTGTGGTTACAGTTGCCGGTCGTTTGGTATGGCTGTTGTGGTGGTGACTGGCCAGTCCGTGCGGAAGCTGAGCATGGGTGCGGGGTTGGACTTCATAGGTCACTCGGGGAACCTGCGTTGTGGTCCGACGTATTTACAGGTTGTCAGGTATGCGATGCCGTCCAGCAGGGCTTCCATGTCATTGGTGGTGTACATGTTTGCCAGCCAATGAAGCGGATGGTGGCTGTCAAGGTGTTGTTCGTAAGTTGTCCCTTGGAGGACCATGATGGGGCATGCTGGGTGACATTCGATGTAGCTGTTCTCGATGATCCGTCGTGTGGAGGCACAGTGGTCCCATTTCAGTGCGCGTGCGATGTTGGCCACATACGCCATGCCCCCATAGGCAGAGCAGGCCCTGTCGTGTGCGTCCAGAGGGAGGAGTAGTGGTAGCAGGTCCGCCTTCAGACATGCCGGGTTGGAGAGGCATATCTCGACGGGATGCTGGTAGGGACACCTCCGACAGTAGAAGACGGGCATGACGCAGCTGAACAATGTGATGCGGTAAGTCAGTCGGTAACTTACGTTCAGCAGGGACAGGAGATCGCATCCCAATGTATGTATCGTGTTGGTTTTGTACAGCTTGAGCTGTTCGGCGTAGTTGGGTAGGTGTGTTGCGGTTGCCATTTCGCAGCGGTTCGTTGAGGTGGCGTGCTCCGGCTGTGTGTGCAGTCTGCAATGTGCACGCTCCGGGGTTGCTGTGAGCTCTGTGTAGTCGTGGGGAGACAGGACTTGTGTTCTGTTGGCTTGTTTGGAGGACACGGGCCCTCTTCCCACATGCTTCTCAGACAGTTCAAGGTCAGTGCTGTGTGACTCCTTCCAATTAACTTGCATGTGGCCGACATGGGGGAGTGTTTTCTTCTTTCTTCCCCGTCCGTTGTGTGCTTCTGTGATATGCGCTATCTGCCCTGTGGTCGGTCTCCTCGGCATGCCTGTGTTGGTCTATTCTTGGACAATGGCTGTATTCACCGGCTTCTGTCGTAGGGCTGTGGTTTCGGAGTTGGAATGGAAGGTCATTCAGTGCTGTCTGCTCTCCCTTGTGTGGGCGGCAGGCTGCCTTTCCGCTCTGCGTTGGGCCTTGTGTGTGGATGTTATTCTTGGGCCACCTGTTGTCGGTCCCCGGGCTCTTTGGTGTTCCGTTTCATGTGTCTTGTTCATATGTGCAGGGTGGTATGGGTTTTTCAGTGTGGTACTGGCGTTCCTCTTCCCGAAGGGGCCCTGCTTCTCCTACTTGGTGTTGCCGCCGCTGTGTGCTTCGCCATGTTTGTTACACTGGGGTGTGTCCTGCTGTTGCGTGACTTCACTGACATGTGTGCGTCGGTTGTGTGGCGTTGGGTGTTGTCCGTGAATTGGGCGTTGGGGACATGTCTGTGGCAGGCCTGTCACGTGTCATGTGCGTTCGGGGTGGGGCTGATGTGTGTGCTGCTTGGTTGTGTCCCTGTGTCTGTGTGCGACGCATGCATGGCGCTGCGGTTGGCCTCTGCGTTGTGCGCATGTGTGGCGGCGTCATCGGCGCTTTGTGGCCGTGACGGGGTGGTTGGTTCCTAGTCCCAGGTGGTGTGTACACATGTGTTCCGCGATGTTAGGATTTGGCCTGTGTGTCATATGTGGATGCAATGGTGGATGTGTAGTGTACACGCGCTGGTGGGGGGTTGTCCGCTTTTTCCGCCCTTGCACTGTGTGCGCTGTTTGCGTGCACTTGTTGTGTGTGTGCCTACCTGCGTCTCCGCGGTACGTTGCGTCCTTGGTGGTGCATCAGCAGAAGCATGGGAAGGGCCTGCAGTGCTGGATTCATGCCCGGGGTGCCGCGTCTTCGTTGTCCGTGCTCTGCGTCCGTGTTACCGCCTCTCTTTCACGTGCGGTGTCTCTTGGCTGTGGGAGCCGTTTGTTTGCGGCATCGTAATTTATGCGCCGGGCGGGACGTGTTTCGTCGGACGGTGTGTATCAGTTGTGCTGCGCCGCTACGTGAACGGGCGCACTTTGATGGCGGACGGTGTTGCTGGCTTGCCGGCGGTGTTTGGCCTGCTTTTCGCATCGTAATTGGGCGGGCGTGTGGACTGCTGCGTGCCGGCGGTAACTGGTGGTTTTTGCATCCGCCAGCACGGCGGTTGTGCTTCCGCCCGCCATCGTAATGAGCCCCTTAGTCCAAATAAGTTATCAATGTTTATTCCTTCACCTTCTAATACAAATTAAAATTTTATTGAGATAGACCTCATCAGAGATCAACAATATGAAAATACAATATATGCAGGAAATATTGTTATTCATCGATTATACATTTCTTAAACAAGAGTAAACAAGGTCTAAAGTTTAAAAAAATACTTTATAACATAGAAATTCATCTTGGAGAACTCTTGTTGGCTTGTTCAGATCCATAATACCATGATATAAAAATGCAATAAATACAGAAAAAATTGTTATTCATAGTTTAAACATCTCTAAAACAGTGGTAGAAATGTTTTTAAGCATGTTAAAACTTTATAGCATACAAATTCATCTGGGGGAGCTCATATTAACTTGATCAGATCCATAGTTCTAGAGACATTATATTTAGTGCAAATAGGTTTTATAAAGCGGGTGCGTGCATCAACCAGGAGTTTATTGGGGCAAACAAATAGGACGTGTACCACATCGTGAGTACGTCCACTACAGAGATCGCAATGGCCAGATTTATCAAATGTGCCGTCCCAGTTTTTATTTAAATCTTTTAGTGGTAATGTTCTCAATCTTAACATCAAAATGCAGCACCTAACCTTATTGTCTAATGGAAATCTCAGATATTTTGGAGTCACTTTATATTCTACACTAGCTAAAAATAGCTTATAATGAGATAACTGTTGACAATGAAACTTATTCATATCAAAGCACAATCTCGGGGTAGATTTGAGACCAAGATTGCAAAAGTTTCATAGAACATTGGAAATGCTCCAAAGTGGTCTCTAGGTTTTCTTTAAAGATATTTTTTCCTGAGTCAGCCTTAAAAGTTTCATGACGTAAAAGCACTCTCAATGAGCCTTCAGGTGCATGTACTAAGTTATAAGCCCATCTGACAAGGTTTGCCAGGGCTCTTGTAAATGCGCTAACTACCTCTAATTCTAGTAAAAGTGCTTGTACAGGTGTGGCTTGACTTGTAGAAGTGATTGTACGTAAGATTTTTTCTTCTTTGAGATTTAAAAAGCCCCATCTTTTCTATAGAAATACACTCTAAACCGTACATTAATATAGGGGTAATCTTTCTGCAATAAATTTCTAGGAGGGCTGAAAATTTCGCCTCCCTGAAGATAAATAAAACTTTTCTATTGCACTAAGGTGAGCTACCACTTTTAATTCAGTCCGTCGGAAATGCGGTGCAGTTCCAATAGACTGAGAGAATACTCTCCCCAGATAGGTGTAAGTAGATACTACTTCGACTGGTATTCTTCCTAATTTCCAGTTGAAGGATTCTAATACTGCAAGCATGACCATTATAAATTCTTGTGCATCTTGTTCCATGTTGAGAGTAAATGTGACTGATCCACTAATTTAAAAGATGTTGAATGCCAGAAGCATTATGAATCTTACGTTTGTCGGTAAGAAACTGTTGAAGTAAATGATGTCCTGCAGAACAGAATCTTTTTTCTCAGTTTTCCATGATTTCATTAAGAAGACGTGTTAAATGAAAGATTACATTCAGAACTACATTAGCATAACAGTTGATACCTGAACTGGTTTCTAACTGGTATCCTACCATGGCACCATCAGTTTCCACCTTTTTTTCTTTACACCTTCAACTTTGTTTTCAATGCTTTTCTTATCTTGAACTTCAGTTGAATGTTTCATATATTTCCATTTTGGACATAGTATACATTTCTCACATATTGTGTATTCACCTAAATGAGGAGCATAAAGTCTTCTTAAGTGATTGAACTCTCTTACACAATTTGCCTCAGCACAAACCTTTTTCTCATCACATTCTATTAAATACACACCTGACAATGTTCCTACTCGAGACAATGCAATGTACACCAATCCCTCTCAGTACTTCCAATATTTACCAAAGCTATGTCTATACTTAAACATTGAGATTTGTGAATAGTTACTCCATATGCTAAAAACGTAGGAAACTGTTGTCTTTGAACATACAAGTCTTTTACAAGCAGAAAACGTACAACACAACGCCTAATCTGTCCTACTTCATTAATCTGCTAAAATTTTACAATAAAAAATTCTATTCCATCTCTATTTTGAAAATTCACAAACTCAAGAATTTTTTCCCATTGCTCCATTTACTAATCCTTCTTCTATAATCAAATAATGACGTAAAATTACTCTACAGTTTTTACATACATGTAAACACTTTTCTAATCCTGCAGTTTTAGATACAGATTTTTCCAAAGAATCCAATTTAGCCTGTAGTTTTTCAGTAAGTAGAATTGTTACACCCTGGTGTTCCATTTTGTGAATAGCTTTAATTTCCAGAATTTGTTGTTTTTCCAGTTTTAGTAGTTGGCATTAAAGGTAGAAAACTCTTGCAGTGTAGGCATTAGAAAAGCTATGGATTTGTTTTCTTACAAGCATATTGCACATTACTTCTGCTGGTGTTTTTTCAGATGTAAATAAATTCCTTATTAGCCGACTTTCTAAAGCATGTTTACCATGTTTTGTCAGCATGCCAATTCTTATGTCTTTAAGAATATTTCCATAATCTTCACCATCTGCTTGGTGCATATTTTTAACAAGTTGTTTACATTCAAAGTTTAACCAAATATTTACATTTCCGATACTTCCCAAAGATTTTCTTGTCTCATCATGGAGAAGTGTTTTATAAACAGGTTGTCATTTAACAGGACTAAGTTGTAGTAGGTCTCCAAATACAATTAAATGCTTTCCTCCAAACAGCACATCACATTCTGTTTTTAAAATCTGTTGCATTCTCAAGTGTACAAAGGCAAGCATTAAGTTTGAGACCATGCTCAACTCATCAATGATTAAAAGTTTCAGTTTCTTCAGTACTCCTGAGGCTTCATAAGAAGCTTCTCCGGATAGCTTTTGATATTCAAGTTTATTATCATGTCGACAGGTAGCATAAGTAATAGGTGTAAAGTAATACCTTTAATGTTGTGTGCTGCTAATACAGTTGGTGCTGTTACGACACAAGATAAATGTTATTCTGTAGTCCTGTATAGATAACTTCTCAGAACTTTAATTAAGAAACTTTTTCCTGTTCCAGCTTGACCACTAATGTATAATAGAATAGGTTGAAACATGAACATTGACATTCTTTTTTCTCATGGAGAAAGCAATGTTCCACCTGTTGTTTCACTGGCAGATACATTTCTTTTTGTTCAATATTTAGTTGTTCTTCTAACTGTTCAAACTCAATAATATCCTTTTGTGCTTGCTGCATTGCAGTTTCTACCTCATTCATGGCTATTGCTGTTTCATTTTCAACAATTGGTTGTCCAAGTGGATCTTGAGTCAGTGGACCAGAACTTTGACTGCTTTGTGAACTTTCTCTAGCTATTTCTGCTGCAATAGTTCGTTCTTCTACAATCTCATCCTTTATCATTTTTAAATAGATAGGAACTGAATCGCATCTTTTGTTGCATTAAAATAATCTTCATAGCAGTCAAAATCTCCAAGTAATTCTGTTTCACTACACCAAGGCTTGAACAGTTGCAGAAGTGCTAAATAGAAAAATTCTTTCTTATCTGGAGTTTCGCAAGTGAGTTTTCTGTGGTTAATAAGATTTCCTTTGGCATGTTTAAATAAACATCCATCACACCCAATTACTGCATTTCTTTTTTCTTTTATATTTTCTGAAACATTCTTTTTAAACCTGTAGTGTTTTCAAGATGTGGACACCTTTTTGGATAGTATGTATCCTACATATGAGTTTTGACAATATCAGTGCTTTCTGGCTCATACTCTGCTAAGTATTAGATTTCTGGAAAAAATTTCAATACTCTGTTCCGTGTGTTGGCTAGGCCTAAGCTTACCCAAAGGATTCCTCTTTACTTTGAATACAAAATGGCTGAGCTCAAACGATCCGAACATTCATAAGAGCCTATTTCTATGTGGGAAAGCATCTTCAAGCTATTTCTTGCTGAGACTCTTTTCTGCAGAAATTTCTTCCCACATTTCTTTCATCTCTGACTTCTCAGATTTTGTAATATATGACATGACATAACGAGCAACAGCAATTCAGTTGTCTGCGACAAACTGAACATCAATGATTGCATTCCACATTTTCAAAATGACTGGATTATAGTCATTAATATGCTTTGAAGCTTCTGTTCTACTTAAGTTATATGCATTCTTGGTAGATTTCCGAGTTATTGTATGTCTTACTGCTGACAAAAAATGATTTACTCCTCCTTTAGAAATTTTAGGTCGTGGGAATCCAAAACAACATTTTGTATAAAATCTTCCTTTACATTTGTATTTCTGTCTGCAGTATTTTCCAGATCTATGACTTTGTAACCATAAAACTTGTTGTCTCAAGCTGTTTTCTCCCCCTTCTCTAGAGATGGCACTGGTAACATACTGTTCGATGAAAGACAAAACAGACTCATTACTGTCGGTTCCAAATTTTGGTGTATCCTTTATCCATAATAGCATGTGTATCTGAAGAACACCTCTAGCTTGGTACTCAAATCAGAAATCAGTTACCTCTCCAAGAGATGGAATGCTTTTATTGCAGACAAATGACATCATAGCTTAAAACCTAAGGTTAAAATACCTGCAGACATTTGCGGGATCCAAGGAACAGAGTTCTCCAGCTGTCTTCAGTTCAATGTTTTTTTATATTTGAATGTGGTTCTCGTAAGAATTCAAGTAAATAATCCCATGCATATTCAGCACAACTTAGGGGCCGATTCCAATTCGGGCCGGAAATCTCTCCGACCGAGCCGGACCCGGAGAGATTTCCGTCCGAATCGGACCCGTGCAGCCCGACCGAACGAGTACGATGCGTCCATATGCTATCGTACTCGAGTCGGTCGGACTCCCACTGAAGTCAGTGGGAGCCAGTCGTACAACGCGTACGCGGGCTCCCATTGCCTCAATGGGTGCGAGGTGAACAAGGGCGCTCCCTACAGCGGGTACGCGCGAGCGACTCGCGCCGTACACGCAGAGGTAGGGGGGACCCATGGGTCCCCCCCTGAGTGCGACTCGCGCGGCTACGCATACAGGGGGGTCTGACACGGACCCCCGAAGTATGGCTCCGACTGCTCTTTCGAGCCGGACGGCGCGTGTCGGTCGGACTGCTCGCGGCGGCGCATCGTACTTACCCGGCCGGGGAACGTCTCCATTGCGCGGTGCGAGTCGTGTCCGAGCGAGTCGGTCGGTGCGGTTGGACCCGGGAACGAGTCGGTCGGAGCGGTTGGGACGCCCGAACGAGTCGGTCGGCGATTTCGCATCGTACTCGCTCGTCCGGACGCGCGTACGAAATAGGGCTCCGAATCGGATCCGGTTATGCCGAATCCGATTCGGAGCCCTACCGGCCGAGATCGGAATCGGCCCCTAAGTGTTAGAACCAAGTAGGTGTACCTAGGTTTCTTAATATGCATTTATGTTCACTATGATGGCGATACCAATGTTCATTGGTGCCACGTTGGCACACCATCAAATTGATTAAGTGAGATTCCAAATTTTCATCCTTTTGTTCAGCTTTCTCCATGAACTCTTTTGCAGAAACATGTTGAAGATGAACTCCTGTTTTTAGTATATGGTTCACCACATATGAAAGTCCAGACAAATCACTCTCAAATAGAAGATGAAATATATATGCAATGCACTGCCGAAATCTTGGCTCTTCAGACTACAATCTTGTTGATCGGTATTCTGATGCTGAAATCCGTAGAGCTTGGGGGAGCTCCATTTACTTTTTTCATTTGAAAAAAATCAATAGTGTTTCCTATGATTTCTTTAGAATGGAGAGGATGTATGGTATAATGTTCATAAATCTCTTCAGTTCTGGATTTGTCCACTTTTTCAATTTGGCCAGATGACATTACTGTTTCATCTTGTAGGCAATCTTGCTTTTTCATCAACATTTACATTCTTATAATAAATATTATTCTGTACCAGGTATAATGTTGCATTTCAAAGTTTATTAATATTGACAAACTCTTGCCAGATTTTTACTCTTTGATGGTACACCATTTACTAGAATAACTACTGGCTTATTTTTTCTCTGTCTACGCCAACAGTTTTAATATTTTTCTCAAAATCTAAAGGTAGGTACACAATTCTTCCTTTGAGACCTTTTTGTAAATCTGTTGGCGGAAGGTTACCTGTCTTAGGGGCCCATTACGATGGCGGGCGGAAGCACAACCGCCGTGCTGGCGGATGCAAAAACCACCAGTTACCGCCGGCACGCAGCAGTCCACACGCCCGCCCAATTACGATGCGAAAAGCAGGCCAAACACCGCCGGCAAGCCAGCAACACCGTCCGCCATCAAAGTGCGCCC
>CAWUFW010026144.1:0-36413 GCA_963921515.1 Calotriton arnoldi | reverse complement strand
TCTGAAAGGGCCGAGAGGAACGTGTATCAGTATCTTGATACCTGTCAGGTTTTCTCAAATTATCCCTATTCCTGAGGTTATACCTCCTTTCAGAGGGCTCCTTTGAGGAGACCTACCTCAGGATTGAGAACGTTTCTCGTTTGAGTTTTGTTTAGTAGTTTCCCACTTCTTTTTAGAAGATGTAGGAGTTTGTTTAATAGAATCCTTCTCAGGACTTTCAGATAGTTTTGGTTTCACTAGTCTTCCACCCAAACTAACTCTGCCTAATTCTGCATATGATTGTTCAATTATTCTGGGTAGCTCAGTTTGATGTTCTGTAACATCGAATTCCCTTAATCGTTGGCGGATCGCCACTGCTGCTGCCTCCCCTTTAATATTAGATAATATTATTGTTGAGACCTGGTCGAAATTTTTCAGTAATTTCATACCTAAATTCAGAGCAGGTTCTGCCCCGTATTCATTTTGAATTTGTTTCAGGACATCTGGTATTACCGCAATTGATGGAATACCATGTGTTTTAGTATAGATGGCAGCAAAGACTGAGCCCCAAGTGGTACAGTCTTCCAGTTGTGGTGTGATCCTCATTGGTAAACTGATTGTTAGTATTCTGTGTTTCTCATACGAGCTAGTATTTGGAAATACTGCTTCGATTTGAGTAATCTTTTGAGCTATCCAGAATGGAATTCGCGCACGTTTTGTGGGCATTTTACCCATGACTGCGTATAGAGTCTGTGGTGTAATTTTTAATGCAGTCCCCGATTGAGGGGTCTGATTTGAATGGTTAATGGTGGTTGGAATGTGAAAGTCCGCATGACATCTTGGACCAATTGTCTGTAGATTTTTATTAACTCTGTGATTTGAGTAAGTAATTCCTCATCTGACATTATATCCAGTTCAGGATGAGGTGTGTAGCCGGCTAGAATAGGCCATGTTGCTCCTGCTCTACCTAGTGGACCGAGCCTGGTAATGTTTCTGTGATGTTTTAGGGCGCCTTTAAACCAGAGCTGATGCTCCTGGTATGTTAGTGGAATTTCAATATCCTCGAAAGGAATGTATTCCCCTGGTGGATCATCTTCTTTGTAGAAGTGAAACAGGTGTGTTACTGAATTTGATTCAGGAAATATTACCCATGAATAGAATACCTCTGTCTGAAAGGATTCGTGTGCCTCTACCACGAAAACTGCTCTACCGCCTCTTGGTGGTAGGCCGTGTTTTATGAGTTTTAGAGTGATGGCTCTTCTTAAGTTTGGAGGGATGTCTATAACACCGTCCTCGGTTTCATTTAAACCTGTAATGTTAAAAGCTGTTGCTAGGGCTGGATCAGCCGCAGCTCCACCGTTTGCGGACTCAGGCATTTGTTTTTTGAAAAATGTAGAACAATTTTCAAGGAAACAAAGATAAGGTGCACAATATTTTGGAACACTGTATCCTTCAACGTTGAGCAAACCAAACAGCTAATATATAGGGTGTTTCCCTATGTAGCCGTGGTGGATACTTAACCCTGCCCACTCCAGACGTCTTTTGGAGTATATGGGTAGGGGTCTCTGAGAGAAAAGCACGGCTGAGTTACTCAGTATCTAACGTTAAATTACCGCCTTACCAAACCGTTGGGCGCCATGTAGTGTAGCTCCTATTTCCCTAATAGGCTCTGCGCATTGGAATAATATACCCTATAGGCTTGACATAGGACTGAGGTCGGTATGTCCCTATCGAGTATATTAAACTTAATTACTTGTGCCAGCTAGCTCAGAGGCCACTAGAAACTCCTTGGATAACAAGAAGGGAGTAGTTTCTGGCAGCCGCAAAACATGACCACTTTGTTTCCCTTTAGAATCAGAACGTGTCCCAGAGTCGTGGAAACAATAGATAACCGTTTCACTCAGCTCAATCGTGCATGCTTAGTTTTCCTCAAAGTTACACAGAAAGAATAGACGGGCGTTTCAATAAAAGATTTATTGAACAGTCTTGTTTCTCGTGTAAGTAATATGTGCTGTTACGATCACAAGACAGTATGCAAGATAAATAATGTACAGCGTAAGCAGTAGAAATAAATAATACTGCGCTAGCATGATCTTTAGTAGATATTCATTTACATAAATAACACAGACTAAAAATGCGAGTACTCATACGATGCGTTTCTAAGCTGGTTCTACCCCAATGTACCTAACCTAACCTAGGTGTAGGGAGAGGTATGAAGTAGGTGGAGTATTCCTTACTATGGTATACTAAGAGTATGTTACGCCTAGTATGCCTAGTATGCCAAGAGTCCCTCTAGGTTCTAGTCAGCTCCATACCTTAAGAATGAGAGAGGTGGGAATCTCTTGCCAGACTCGAACTCCAACACCCCGCAAGGGAAGTCAGATCACTGGAAGCTGTACTCTCTGCGTGCAGGGATGACAGCGTCTTCTCAGTGCGTCAGGCCGGGAAACGGGCTCCTCTGAAGTCGAGGTCTCCTCTGATTTACAAGGGCTAGGGAAGGTATATTTATACCTGAGAGGTACCTCAGAATGTTAGCATTGACGTGAATCAGACAGCGGAAGACGTCATGAATGAACCCCTAAGGTATAACGGTTCATGCATAATAGATGAGTCCTTGAAGAAATCAATAGTCCTGTGCTAGGGAAACTCCCAAAGCCTAAGGGTCTGTTCTTCAAGAACTCGTTGTGACGTTAGGGTGGACGGATGTCGGAGACCATGCCTGTATTTGGAGTGCACGGTTTAATGCCTAAATAAGGACTGGGATTTTATGCCTATATAAGGGCAGGGCGAATTGTGCCTATATAAGGACATGATACAGGAAAACCTATATACGGACACCCTAAGAGGAATACAACAGGCTACCCATTAATCTCTGAAGCCAGGCCTTTTTGTGGTAGTTTAACGCAGCCACAAGTAACTATAAAGGATGGAAATATGAGAAAAACAATGTGAATAATAACATTTTACACTGGGGCAGAGAAAGCAAGAAACGGGCGTGAGAGGGGAACAGCTGAGCACTGAAAACGGAAATGATATCAAACACGCACCTTGTGGGTGAGGCCATGCCAGGAGCTTGACCAGCTGCGGGGGAACCAAGTGGGTTCTACAGGAAATGCTCAGGGTGTGCATCTAGCAGCAAACACGCAGGAAATGCACAGGGTGTGCAACTAGCAGCAAACATGCATGCAATGCTCAGGGTGTGCGACTAGTAGCAAACATGCAGGCAAAAGTGTTGGTCTAGCAGAAAACATTCAGGCAATACTCAGGGTGTGCGACTAGCAGCAAACAAGCAGGCAATGCTCAGGGTGTGCAACTAGCAGCAAACATGCATGGAATGCTCAGGGTGTGCGACTAGCAGCAAACATGCAGGCAGTGCTCTGGGTGTGTGTCTAGCAGCAAAGGTGCATGCAATGCTCAGGGTGTGCTTATGCAGCAAACATGCATGCGATGCTCAGGGTGTGCGTCTAGCAGCAAACATGCAGGCAAAAGTGTTCGTCTAGCAGAAAACATTCAGGCAATGCTCAGGGTGTGCGACTAGCAGCAAACAAGCAGGCAATGCTCAGGGTGTGCGTTTAGCAGCAAACATGCAGGCAGTGCTCAGGGTGTGCGTCTAGCAGCAAGCAATGAGGCAATGCTCAGGGTCTGCGTCTAGCCGCACACATGCAGGCAATGCTTAGGGTCTGCGTCTAGCAGCAAGCATGCAGGCAATGCTCAGGGTGTGCGTCCAGGAGCAAACATGCAGGCAGTGCTCTAGGTGTGCGTCTAGCAGCAAACAATCAGGCAATTCTCAGGGTGTGCATCTAGCAGCAAGCATGCAGGCAATGCTCAGAGGGAGGCTTTCCTCATTATGAAATTTGACTCAGCCCTGCATGGGCTTAA
The DNA here is from genome assembly GCA_963921515.1 of Calotriton arnoldi. Lineage (NCBI taxonomy): Eukaryota > Metazoa > Chordata > Amphibia > Caudata > Salamandridae > Calotriton > Calotriton arnoldi. The sequence goes on along the minus strand of CAWUFW010026144.1, from coordinate 32,555 downwards.
TGAATTGTCTGAGATCACAAAACTGTAATTACAACTTTAGACATTCCCCCTAATTTCAATATCTTTGCCGGGTGATTTGCTTTGTTTAGGGCTCTAAAGATTTCATGTTTCACAACGTCGATATTTGAGCTCATGAGTTAATGATCCATTTCGGATTTTCTAGCAGCCAAAGTGAGTGTTTTACTTATTTGGGAACTACCAGTACCAGAATTCCTGGATACTCTGTATCTTCCTGGGGAATCTCTGCCGGGTTAAAAGGAAGTGCCTTGCTTCACTCAAATGTTTACTGAATTGTAGCAGACATCGGGTGTGTGGAGAATGTTCTAAAACAATTGAATCCAGGTAAGCGGCATGAGGCACCGCCTTTATAAATAGGAAAGTACATTTAGGTCAATTGTTTTAGTAACTTTTACCGTTTCCACTTTAGACTAAGTTTAAAGAAGTGTTGAATCGGGATGGGCGTCGCCTGAGCAGCCCCATGGAGTGAAATTGATTCCCCTGGCAGGTAAACAGATTTAGAGTACTTATGTCGATTTTGAGAGGCTTTAGATATAAAAACACTTCACTAATGGAACATTGTTTCCAACAGTGAGGCGCCAATCACTGACTACAGTCAAGCCGTCAGGACAACTTTGAAAAGTCTCTGTGGCAACTGGGATTTCTAACTAAAGGTAAAGGTCGCTCTTTACTAATCCCTATAGCTTGTGAACACTAGCGCATTGTATAAATACAGCTAGATGTGCGCGCAATGTAATGTTTTGGTCATTACTTTGCCCCCTAGATTTTTCGTTACATCGTATGGCAAATTGAACCGTCAGGCACTTAGAAGAGGTTTCAATTATTCCTCTACACACAGGGCGGACGCACATCGCGCCGCTTTTAAGGTACTCAATTAAATGCAGTATCTGTTGTAAATATTCTTTGGGTCGCAGTTTAGGAAACATAAAATATTCACTTATGGTTTTGTTGTTTTTTATAGATTTCAACCTTGTCCAAGTCCTGAGGAGAATCCGTGAATTGGGTGGATTCGAAACGCGTTGGCTCTTGTGCGCTCGGGGGATTGTGTATATATTGTGCCTTAAGGAATGTAGTAATAATTTTTTCCTCTTGTGTCGGCAACATTGGTTTGAAGACATAACCCCCGGCCTCTTGGCCTAGGCAGGACAATTAACAACGTCTAGTTAAGAATCTAACGTCCGCTTGGTGCCTTATGTAAAAACTAGGACTGGTGTTGTACTCTCAATGATAATGTTATTTCACACGATTGTCTAAGTTTGTTTCACCTGTCATTTTTGTCTTTGAATTTTTTCGTTTTTAAGTGGAATATAACACTGTGTATAAATGTGTTTTTGTAAGTGTGGTGTTCTGTAAATGGAAGGTTTCTTTTCTGAGACATGAAAAAATATTTATTTGCTTTGCTATTCTAAATAATTTAAAATAAGCTAAATAAAGCAATAAGAACCCTAGAATTGATGGTCTAGGGTATTCTTTTTAAAGTATGCAAACTAGTCCTTCTGGACATACTCTTTTTCTTGTATTTACAGTGGTCCAGTCCAGGAGGTTTTAGGACCCGAGCCTTCTTTGTTCTCAAACTAGGTGTGCGTCTAGCAGCAAACATGCAGGCAATGCTTAGGGTGTGCGTCTAGCAGCAAGCATGCAGGCAATGCTCAGGGTGTGCGTCCAGGAGCAAACATGCAGGCAATGCTCAGGGTGTGCATCTAGCAGCAAGCATGCAGGCAATGCTCAGGGTGTGCGTCTAGCAGCAAGCATGCAGGCAATGCTCAGGCTGTGCGTCCAGCAGCAAACATGCAGGCAGTGCTCTGGGCGTGCATCTAGCAGCAACCATGCAGGCAATGCTCAGGGTGTGCGTCTAGCAGCAAGAATTCAGGCAATGCTCAGGGTGTGCGTCTAGCAGCAAACAAGCAGGCAATGCTCAGGGTGTGCGTTTAACAGCAAACACGCAGGCAATGCTCAGGGTGTGCAACTAGCAGCAAACATGCATGCAATGCTCAGGGTGTGCGACTAGCAGCAAACAAGCAGGCAGTGCTCTGGATGTGTGTCTAGCAGCAAAGGTACATGCAATGGTCAGGGTGTGCTTCTAGCAGCAAACATGCATGCAATGCTCAGGGTGTGCTTCTAGCAGTAAACATGCATGCGATGCTCAGGGTGTGCGTCTAGCAGCAAACATGCAGGCAAAAGTGTTCGTCTAGCAGAAAACATTCAGGCAATGCTCAGGGTGTGCGACTAGCAGCAAACAAGCAGGCAATGCTCAGGGTGTGCGTTTAGCAGCAAACATGCAGGCAGTGCTCAGGGTGTGCATCTAGCAGCAAGCAATGAGGCAATGCTCAGGGTCTGCGTCTAGCCGCACACATGCAGGCAATGTTTAGGGTCTGCGTCTAGCAGCAAGCATGCAGGCAATGCTCAGGGTGTGCGTCCAGGAGCAAACATGCAGGCAGTGCTCTAGGTGTGAGTCTAGCAGCAAACATGCAGGCAATGCTTAGGGTGTGCGTCTAGCAGCAAGCATGCAGGCAATGCTCAGGGTGTGCGTCCAGGAGCAAACATGCAGGCAGTGCTCTAGATGTGCATCTAGCAGCAAACAATCAGGCAATTCTCAGGGTGTGCATCTAGCAGCAAGCATGCAGGCAATGCTCAGGGTGTGCGTCTAGCAGCAAGCATGCAGGCAATGCTCAGGCTGTGCGTCCAGCAGCAAACATGCAGGCAGTGCTCTGGGCGTGCATCTAGCAGCAACCATGCAGGCAATGCTCAGGGTGTGCATCTAGCAGCAAGCATGCAGGCAATGCTCAGGTTGTGCGTCTAGCAGCAAGCATGCAGGCAATGCTCAGGGTGTGCATCTAGCAGCAAGCATGCAGGCAATGCTCAGGGTGTGCGTCTAGCAGCAAGCATGGAGGCAATGCTCAGGGTGTGCGTCTAGCAGCAAGCATGCAGGCATGCGGGCTTGCGTCTAGCTGCAAACATGCAGGCAATGCTCTGGGTGTGCGTCTAGCAGCTGTGCATATAGCAGCAAGCATGCAGGCAATGCTCAGGATGTGCGTCTAGAAGCAAGCATGCAGGCAATGCTCAGGGTGTGCGTCTAACAGCAAGCATGCAGGCAGTGCTCAGGGTGTGTGTCTAGCAGCAAGCATGCATGCAGTGCTCAGGGTGTGCGTCTAGCAGCAAGCATGTAGGCAGTGCTCAGTGTGTGGGTCTAGCAGCAAACATGCAGGCAATGCTCAGGCTGTGCGTCCAGCAGCAAGCATGCATGCAGTGCTCAGGGTGTGCGTCTATCAGCAAGCATGCATGCAGTGCTCAGGGTGTGCGTCTATCAGCAAGCATGCAGGCATGCGGGCATGCGTCTTGCTGCAAACTTGCAGGCAATGCTCAGGGTGTGCGTCTAGCAGCAAGCATGGAGGCAATGCTCAGGGTGTGCGTCTAGCAGCAAGCATGCAGGCATGCGGGCATGTGTCTAGCTGCAAGCATGCAGGCAATGCTCAGGGTGTGCGTCTAGCCGCTGTGCATATAGCAGCAAGCATGCAGGCAATGCTCAGGATGTGCGTCTAGAAGCAATCATGCAGGCAATGCTCAGGGTGTGCGTCTAACAGCAAGCATGCAGGCAGTGCTCAGGGTGTGCATCTAGCAGCAAACATGCCGGTAATGCTCAGGGTGTGCGTCTAGCAGCAAACATGCAGGCAATGATCAGGGTGTGCGTCTAGCAGCAAACATGAACTATTTCCAGTAAAGGTCCTAGATTTATGTCTACAGAACCCGCAGCCTCCACTATATGTCTATGGTGTTTACAGAGTCTCAGATGTGTGGAGCCAACTGACATAGCTCAGGGCGCAAAGTCATAACTTATGCAAAGTGTGTAAACTATGCATATGTGCTATTGGAATTTCAACTGCTTTTTGATAGAAGTTCAGTGCATGGGCAATGTACGCATTGCATTCATTATGAATTTGTTTATGGTATTCATATACATTGGTAACTTACCAGTAATCGCATTACTCCGATTTTACTTCCTTGTCCCAGTCCTCACGTCATGAGGTTTGCCCACACGATAGAGTGAGGTGCACCGCGGCCTAAGTAAAAGATACATATTTAAACTCTTCCCTCTTAAGGTGGGTCTAGAAAAGACCACCTCTACCCAGACACCTCCTGAAGTGACTACCAAAGGAAGGAGTGCAATAGATTGTGATTGAAGCCGGGCACACACCGTAAAGAATGGGGCGAGCAAGTAGAATCAGTGTAACCGATAAGAAATCAAAGGATTACCTCGTCTTCATTCCTCATGAGTTTCATTCCTCATGAGTTCCTTGTCCTAGTCTTTTTTTTTTTGTAAAGTATTTTTATTGAACAACAAACAGTTCCAGTCAGATACACATTGTACAGTTGGTCATCACATAGCATATACATTACGCTGTGCGGGGGGCACTGCATTGCACAAATCAGCAAGGATCCCATAGCCTGAGCAATTCAACACATGACTCCAACGATCGTTTTTCCCATTCATAATTCCTCCCCACAGTTAAATCCGTTTCCATACCTTTGGATTGAAACACCAACATTTTATGTTTAAAAAGGCTGCCAAGGTGAATATGCATTCAGGGGACCATAACATGTGTGAGAGACAAAAACACAGACATGGAGGCCCCTCAAAGCCCCTTGTATGGGCAAATAACAGAATCCACCAAGCTTCGCCCACAGGTATTTTCATAGGGGCATATGTCTTAAAGGGCCACCAAAGCACAAGTCTAAAGGAGTAGATGTCTTCTAGTGGTACTACCTACAACCTTTTTGGTGAGTCACTAAAAATGGGCCAAACTCTGTTGTGCCACTCTAGCGATCTGGGGGGATGCCACCTCTACATATTCTCCATACAGAATGTATATGATATATATATATATATATATCACCACGCTCACTCTCCGTCTTTCTCCCCTTCCACTCACGATCGGGTGCTTTGTTGCGCGGTGACGGACACCCCGCGGATCGACACAATCCCCAGCTCACGGCACAACCATAGATGCACCAACACTCACAGAAACGTTGTCTCCCAAAATTTTATTGGGTTCTTTTACACGACCAGACGCGTTTCGGCTGCCGCCTTTATCAATAGTGGCCGGCGCCGGCTTGTGACAAGTATAAATACACCAATACTGATGAACATAAACAAAGGACACCTCGACTTGCTCCAGTCAAAGGTGTCGGCCATTACTAAACAGGTTACTTGATAACGTGTAACATTGGTGTTGTCCATCAAACTAGGAAAATGCTTACAACATAGTAACTTACTCCCCTGAATGGGCTTAAATAGTGTTTCAAAGACATTTTTTTCTCCCATTTTACACATACTGGTCATAATAAACAATCAATAATCTTGCCCTGAATGGGCTTATTCTTAGACCTTCCTGTGTTCATTCCACCTAATGTGGAGGATGTATGACAGACCACCATGCCTAGGCTTCCTGTTAAAATCTCACTTACTTCTTCATAACGGTACACTTTATTCTCCCTGATTCACAGTTTTCCAGAGACAATTATAGATGCACAGCCATTTCTTCGCCACTATTGAGACCTCCTGGTCTCTTTGTTTGATTGTCAATAATATACCTTGATTCTAATCTACGCAATTGCTGTTGTCTATTGCCCCTCTCACATTCATGGGCACTTGGTCCATACAAAAAAAGCTTAAAAGATCTCTGTTGCTCTGATGAAACATCTCAAAATGCCTCGCCACTGGGTAGGTGGAATCCCTGTTCTGTATGGCCCTGAGGTGTTCCAAAATCCTTATCTTTGTTGGATGGATCGTACTTCCAATGTAACGTAAGCCACACGGACATACCAAACAGTACACCGTGTGGCTAGTGTTACAATTCATCAGTCTTTTAATTTTCCTCGGTTCCCTCATTCCCGGCACCACATACTCCAGCACTTTTTTGCTATTTCTGCAGGCCCTACACTTGAGACATGGGTAAAACCCCGCCAATTTCCCAAACGGTGGTGCTCTACTCTCATTCCCACAGTGACTCTGGACTAAGCTGCTGCGTAGAGATCTTGCTCTCCTAAAAGTCAATAGGGGTGCTTTTGGCAAATCCTTCCCTATTACTGGGTCTGACCTCAGGACATGCCAATTTTGGCAAAAATTCTTCTAATATCCGAGGCATCCCCAGAATAGTCTGTGATCATCCTCAGACTATTAGCTTTAGTATCTTTTCTTTTGACTTTCTGTACACTAGGTGCGCAGCTAGCTATCAAGTCCTTTCTAGGTTTCCTTTCAGCTTTAGACTTGGCCTCCTCTAGAGTCTCTTTACGGTAACCTCGGGCCTCAAACCTGTTCATGCTGTCCTTAGCTGCTGCCTGAAAATCACATGGGCGCGTGCAGTTCCTTTTTATTCTTAATAATTCGCCATATGGGATGCTAGTTATTGTTTTCCCAGAATGGCAACTGCTTGCGTGCAGCACGGAATTTCCTGCGGTCGGTTTCCTGTGCAATGCCGTGCACAGTCTTCCGTCCGCAGGAAAAACCTTCAGGTCCAAAAAGCAAACCATTTCCGTGCTAACTTCACCTGTGAACTTGAGGTTGAGGTTATTCGTATTAAGGACATCAATGTATTCTTTAGCTGATTGCTCTGTGCCTCTATACACGATAAATAAATCGTCTATATACCTGTTCCAGCGTAGAACCCTGCGGGTCCAATCTGCGTTCCCCTCTGACCAGGCCACCTGCTTCTCCCACCAACCCACGAAAAGATTTGCGTAGCTGGGGGCGAAGCAGGTGCCCATCGCAGTGCCGCATATCTGCTTAAATAATTGATCCTGGAAAAGAAAGATATTGTTCACTAGGCAAAATTCCACAAATTCCAATATCATTTTGTTATGCTCAGCTAAATTCATTGATTTAGATCCCAAAAACCATCTCACAGCCTCTGTTCCCTGAAGATGATCAATACTCGTATAGAGGCTTGAAATGTCAAGCGTTATCATTACCAAGTCCTCATCCCAAACTAAATCCTCAATTTTTGTCAAAAAGTCTTAAGTGTCTTTTGTGTATGAAACCAGTTCTTTAACAAAAACAAAAAGGAAATAGTCCACGAACCTTGACATATGCTCCGTCAGGCTCCCCAGGGACGACACTATTGGGCGGCCTGGTGGACAGGTCGCATGTTTGTGCAGTTTGGGAAGATGGTAAAAAGTCGGTATACGGGGATATTTACATTCCAAAAAGGCAAACTCCTCCTTACTCAGCATCCCTCTGTGATACCACTTATTCAGGAGTGCCCGGTAGGCATTGATACTTTCCTCAAATGCTTTCCTTGTCACTCTAGTATAACTTGTCACATCATTCAACTGCACTAGGGCCTCCTTTATATAATAGTCATTTGTCATCAGGACTACATTCCCGCCCTTATCGGACGGCTTGCACACAATGGTCTTGTCTTCTTTCAAGTCTGCAATTGCTTTTCTCTGCAGTTCCGTGATGTTTCCTCCGCCTTTCTTTTATTATTGGAATTGCGAAGTTTTAGAAGATCCTTGGTCACTATATCAGTGAAGACGTCTATGGAGTCAGCTGGCATTAGAGGACAAAACCTTGACTTAGGTTTAAATGGGCTACCAGGATTGATCTGTGTAGCCTCTGTCCAATTCACATTGAGCATCGATGATGGAATCAATGATGTGGGATTCCCTTCTTCTGCCAGGTCCTCCAATACTGCTAAAATCTCAACATCGCCAGCTGTGAGATTATTACTTCTGCTTACGTCACTGGTGATTCTAGTTGGAGCAAGACGTTCCTTGCCTTTAAAATATTTCAGCAATTTCATTTTCCTACAAAACTTAAATAGGTCAATTTTAGTCTGTGTGTATTCAAATGCTTTCGTTGGGCAGAAGCTCAAACCTAGTTGCAACACCTCTTCTTCTACCTTCTTCAGTTTCTTTGATGTTAGGTTTACAACCGTGAGCATTTCTACATTCATCTTTTGTTCCACTGTTTCTTGCTCCGAGTCACTCTTGGAGAGGCGCTGCTGGTGCTTCCGCCAACCGCCTCTCCTCGTCCGACGTTTGCTTTCTTTTTCCTTTGTTGTAATTTCTCCGGTGGCTTTCCTCTCCCCCCTTTGCCCCATGTCTCTCTGATGACTTGAAACTCCTCCAAAAAAGGGGCCAGTACCGGGGCTGCCGCTTGCGCAGATCCGGAAGCTCCGCCTTCTCTTTCGTCTTCACTTTGTTCAATATCAGTGACCTCTGACTCAGAGGTTTCTCTATGTTCCACTGCAGTCTTACTTTTATTGCTTAAAAGCTGCTTCCTTGGTTGATCATACCTCTTTGCAAATGTTAAAATGCGGCCCTGTAGGTAATCCCTCTCGTCCCTTTCGAACTTGTCCTGTTTCCGCTGTTTTATTCTTTGTTCGTACACTTTAAGGCGTTTCTTCATGGCCTCACGTAATTCATCCTGCTTGTTCTTGTCACTGTCTATGGCAATCTGCTTCTCCAATTCCTCGATGTCACGTAGTGCTTGTTCCCTTTCGCACCATGCAAATTTAATGAGAATAATTAGCATTCCCTTAGATGAGGCCGCCGTATGCTCCGCCCATTCCTCGAGCAATAACGGATTCGGATTTTCATATGCGGGGACCGTATATATTCTTAGTCCCCGCGGTACCCTCTCGACCTCAATATAGTTTTGGAGGGAGGTTGCCTCCCACCACTTGCGAATCTCTCGTTCGCAAAGTTTTTCTAAGCGAGAGAATTGGTCTTTAAGTAGATTAGTGCCGGTAAGTGGTGCGCGGCTGTTCCCGCTATGTCCTCCGGTTCTCTGTGAATCTTTTTTCTTGAAAATTTCTGTAGCTGCCTCACGCCGTGCTTCCTCATCAAACATGCTACTAGAGCGTGTTGCTCCTTACACGTGTAATAAACGTTCCTTCGATCTGCCGAGTTACTTCTCTGCTCGAACGCTCAGCCGAGCGCCGACTTCTGTCAATTTCACCGGCTCCTCATTCCACTTTCAACTTCCTCTGTAAAGCGTCCCGCTACATTGTTCCCAATGCAGCTTTTTCGGACTCCGCTGATACAATGTTGCACTTAACTTGCTTTCTCGGCGGTGAAGGGAAATTAACACCACGCTCACTCTCCGTCTTTCTCCCCTTCCACTCACGATCGGGTGCTTTGTTGCGCGGTGACGGACACCCCGCGGATCGACACAATCCCCAGCTAACGGCACAACCATAGATGCACCAGCACTCACAGGAACGTTGTCTCCCAAAATTTTATTGGGTTCTTTTACACGACCAGACGCGTTTCGGCTGCCGCCTTTATCAATAGTGGCTGGCGCCGGCTTGAGACAAGTATAAATACACCAATACTGATGAACATAAACAAAGGACACCTCGACTTGCTCCAGTCAAAGGTGTCGGCCATTACTAAACAGGTTACTTGATAACGTGTAACATTGGTGTTGTCCATCAAACTAGGAAAATGCTTACAACATAGTAACTTACTCCCCTGAATGGGCTTAAATAGTGTTTCAAAGACATTTTTTCTCCCATTTTACACATACTGGTCATAATAAACAATCAATAATCTTGCCCTGAATGGGCTTATTCTTAGACCTTCCTGTGTTCATTCCACCTAATGTGGAGGATGTATGACAGACCACCATGCCTAGGCTTCCTGTTAAAATCTCACTTACTTCATCATAACGGTACACTTTATTCTCCCTGATTCACAGTTTTCCAGAGACCATTATAGATGCACAGCCATTTCTTCGCCGCCTCTACATATTCTCCATACAGAATGTATATGATATATATATATATATATATATTATCTACTGGCGGTCGCCAGTAGATAGTTATAGTTACAACCTATTATCCATAGGAAATCCGCGACATTCTATTTGAAATAACTCTCTTGCCGGTTGACGTATCTTCGCAAAATTTTCAAACTTTGTGGGGCGCTCCGGTCCGCTCCTACCCTGAAAGTCTCGGGGGATTCATCAAGCGGGGGCCGAGAAAAAGGGGGTCCCAAAACGTGTTTTCCCCATGCAATTTTCCATAGGAAACTTTAGACACGGCTACAGCCCGAACTGCTGAACGGAATTACACCAAATTTGGCAAAGAGGTAGTTCTTGGTTCAGAAAGAACCCTTTTGTTAAATGGTGTAAATCCGTTCAGTAGTTGCTGAGAAAATCAAAAGTAAAAGTACATATATGTCTATGGGCACGGAGGATTCGCGCACCCTGAGCGCACCCTGCGCGCACCATCCCGATCACGAGCTGCATGTTAATTGGCTGTCAGCTGGCTGTCAACATTCAGATTCAGGAAATGTTGGCAGCCATTTTGTCCCTTGGTAGAACCGAGGGACAGAAACAAGTGCGCAAAGCGCACAAAGGGAGCAGGGTAGAAACACCCTGACCCCTAGGTTTGCTCAGGGGTCCCACAAGGACCCCTGGGCAAAAAAATCAATTTAAAAAAAAAAATCGGCAGGATGCGCTCAGGGTGCGCGAATCCTGCCGAAAAAATCGAAGCGCGGTCTTTCGCGCTTCGATTGTATTTGCCCCGGGTGGCCCAAGTCCCGGGGGCATGGTGGGGGTTTAATTTTATGTGTGGGGGCCTCAAGGGCCCCCAAGCCCCGGGGACCACCACCCCCGGGGCTTTCTTTTAAAAATGGTGCGGGAGGGCTCTGAGCCCTCCCGCAGCCCCGAGGACCACCACCTCCCGGGGCTTTTTAAAAAAATTAAACAACCTGTGTGGGGGCTCCAGCCCCCACACGCCCGAGGACCGCCACCTCCCCGGGGCACTAACAAATTAAAATGGGGGTCCGTTTTGACCCCGAAGCCCCGGGGACCACCACCTCCCGGGGCTGTGCTGATGTAGGGAGGGGGCCGCGCGGCCCCCTCCTGGAGCCCTTGATGGCCCTGGGGACCGCCACCCCCAGGGCCGGCTCCTGCAGTGTCCCGGGGTGCCTACCCCCGGGACACTGTAGTTTGCTATGGCAGGACGGGAGCCTCGCGGCTCCGTCTTGCCATAGCAAACTGCTTTGGATATTGGAAGAGAGAGCAGGGAAACCTGCTCTCTCTTCCAATATCCAAAGCCGATTGCTTTCCACATGGGGAGCAGCATGTCAGCTGCTCCCCATGTGGAACAGCAATGCCGGCTCCCAAGGGACGTGGGGAGCCGGCGGGACTGTGGGGGATTGGGGACCCCCACAGTCCCCAACGGAGAGGGCCAGCCCCGGGGGATGGGGTCCCCGGGGCAAGTAGTGGCCCAGGAGGGGGCCACGCGGCCCCCTCCCCAAAAAAAAATAAAAAAAAAATGGAAAGGCCGGCCCCGGGGATGGGGTCCCGGGGCCTTAAATGGCCTGAGGAGGGGGCCACGCAGCCCCCTCCCAAGAAAATAAAAAAGGCCATGCCCCGGGGATCGGGTCCCCGGGGCCAATACAGGCCCAGGGAAGGGGGGCCACGCGGCCCCTTCCCGTTTTTTTTTTTAATTAAATTTAAAAAGGGGTAAGGCCCTGGGGGATGGGGTCCCCAGGGCCCAAAAACAGGAAAAAGGAAGGGGGCCACACAGCCCCCTTCAGGGGACAAAAAAATAAAATAAAAAAACGATCGGGCCCGCAGGCCCCGCCCCTTCCTTCACCACTCTGCAAACGCGCCCTGGCGCGTTTGCAGAGGGGAACGATCCCCTTGAATACTGGGGGTCCTGGGGCCAACTAGCCCACCAGGAACCTCCAATATGCGCCAGGGGCTGCGTTGCAGAGACGTGTAGAGAGGCCACACCTCTTTTACACCTCTCTGCAACGCAGCTCTGTGGCGCTTTTGGAGGTATATGGTGGGCTAGTTGGACTCCGGGACCCTCAGGATTCAAGAGGACTTAATCCCCCAACTTAAAACGCGCCACGGGCGCGTTTGCACAGTGGTGAAGGGAGGGGCGGGGCTTCAGGTGACATGTGTGCAAACAGGCCCCGTGGCGCGTTTTAAGATGGGGAATTAAATCCCCTTCAATCCTGAGGGTCCCTGAGGCCAACTAGCCCAACAGGTACATCCAGAAAGCGCCACAGAGCTGCGTTGCAGAGAGGTGTAAAAGGGGTGTGGCCTCTCTACACGTCTCTGCAACGCAGCCCCTGGCGCATATTGGAGGTTCCTGGTGGGCTAGTTGGCCCCTAGGGACCCTCAGGATTCAAGGGGACTTAATCCCCCAACTTAAAACGCGCCACGGGGCGCGTTTGCACAGATGTCACCTCAGGCCCCGCCCCTCCCTTCACCATTGTGCAAATATTCTTCTAAAATCATCCGAAATACGAATTCCGATTTACTCACCTGTTATCAGGAGAGACCTCAGTGCTGTATCTTTCAGCCCAGTACTGGTCCTGAAAAGTAATTTTAACCGTACTTACCAGTAACTTGAATTTCCTTCCATAGGCTAACATTGACTGGTTTCACTTGGAAATTCTTCTAAGTGTGGAGTTTTGGAACTTTAAAATATTCCTCTAAAATCAGCCGAAATACGAATTCCGATTTACTCACCTGTTATCAGGAGAGACCTCAGTGCTGCATCTTTCAGCCCAGTACTGGTCCTGAAAAGTAATTTTAAACATACTTACCGGTAACTTGAATTTCCTTCATAGGCTAACATTGACTGGTTTCACTTGGAAATTCTTCTAAGTGTGGAGTTTTGGAACTTTAAAATATTCCTCTAAAATCAGCCGAAATACGAATTCCGATTTACTCACCTGTTATCAGGAGAGACCTCAGTGCTGCATCTTTCAGCCCAGTACTGATCCTCAAAAGTAATTTTAACCGTACTTACCAGTAACTTGAATTTCCTTCCATAGGATATCATTGCCTGCTTTTTGCTGAAAAAGTTTCTAAGTGTTGATTTTTGAAACATACAAATATTCCTCTAAAATCAGCCGAAATACGAATTCCGATTTACTCACCTGTTATAAGGAGAGACCTCAGTGCTGTATCTTTCAGCCCAGTACTGGTCCTGAAAAGTAATTTTAACCGTACTTACCAGTAACTTGAATTTCCTTCCATAGGCTAACATTGACTGGTTACACTTGGAAATTCTTCTAAGTGTGGAGTTTTGGAACTTTAAAATATTCCTCTAAAATCAGCTGAAATACGAATTCCGATTTACTCACCTGTTATCAGGAGAGACCTCAGTGCTGCATCTTTCAGCCCAGTACTAATCCTGAAAAGTAATTTTAACCGTACTTACCAGTAACTTGAATTTCCTTCATAGGCTAACATTGACTGGTTTCACTTGGAAATTCTTCTAAGTGTTGATTTTTGAACCATACAAATATTCCTCTAAAATCAGCCGAAATACGAATTCCGATTTACTCACCTGTTATAAGGAGAGACCTCAGTGCTGTATCTTTCAGCCCAGTACTGGTCCTGAAAAGTAATTTTAACCGTACTTACCAGTAACTTGAATTTCCTTCCATAGGCTAACATTGACTGGTTTCACTTGGAAATTCTTCTAAGTGTGGAGTTTTGGAACTTTAAAATATTCCTCTAAAATCAGCCGAAATACGAATTCCGATTTACTCACCTGTTATCAGGAGAGACCTCAGTGCTGCATCTTTCAGCCCAGTACTGATCCTCAAAAGTAATTTTAACCGTACTTACCAGTAACTTGAATTTCCTTCCATAGGATATCATTGCCTGCTTTTTACTGAAAAAGTTTCTAAGTGTTGATTTTTGAAACATACAAATATTCCTCTAAAATCAGCCGAAATACGAATTCTGATTTACTCACCTGTTATCAGGAGAGACCTCAGTGCTGCATCTTTCAGCCCAGTACTGGTCCTGAAAAGTAATTTTAACCGTACTTACCGGTAACTTGAATTACCTTCATAGGCTAACATTGACTGGTTTCACTTGGAAATTCTTCTAAGTGTGGAGTTTTTGAACTTTATAATATTCCTCTAAAATCAACCAAAGTACAAATTCCAATTTACTCACCTGTTATCAGGAGAGAACCCAGTGCTGCATCTTTTAGCCCAGCACTGACCCTGAAAAGTAATTTTAACCGTACTTACCAGTAACTTATATTTTCTTCCATAGGAATCCATTGTCTGGTTTTCAGCAAAAAGTTTCAAAGTGTTGATTTTTACAAACTACAAATATTCCTTAAAAATCACCTGTATGACTTAAACGCATTCTTTCAACTGTTTACAGGAGATGCACCAGTGCTGGATCCAGGATCCAACACTGAGTAAGAAAAAGTAACGATAACAGTTTTTACCTGCTAAGTGAATTTCCTTCCATAGGATAACATTGGTGATTCTATGAGGAAAAGTTTCTAAGTGTCAACTTTTAAAATACAATAATATTCCTTAAAAATCACGACTGTAACCAAAACGCTTTTACTCAACTGTTTACAGGAGATGTCCCAGGACTGAATCTAGGATCCAGTCCTGTGGTTAGAAAAGTAATCCATAAAGTAACTAATTGCATTTAACTAGAAATTCACATTGAGCTGAATGTTGCATTGTGTTTGAAAATGTGTTGCCCATTGCAACAACTGTAACTACTGTACTTAAAAGTCTATTGCCTATGTGCAAAGTATTTAAACTAAAGTAATTCATTCTGAGAAAGTATTTTTTGTAATGTAATGTATAATGTAATTACAATGTAATTTAAAAAATAAAATATGTAAAAAAATTGTTTCTAAAAATGTAGTAAATCAGTATGAAAAAAATTAATATAACAATTAATACATTTAAAAATTGTCATTTACAAAACCTTTGAAATTCACTGAAAAAACCGTAGGTATCAGGCACGTTATAGTTAGAAATTAGCATTTAAAAAACCTTTGAAATTCACTGAAAAAACCATAGGTTTCAGACACGTTATAGTTACAAATTAGCATTTAAAAAACCTTTGAAATTCACTGAAAAAACCATAGGTTTCAGACACGTTATAGTTACAAATTAGCATTTAAAAACCTTTGAAATTCACTGAAAAAACCATAGGTTTTAGGGACAGTTATAGTTACTTGGACATTGCACTCGTACAAAACCCGTGAAATTCCCCCGTTATAGTTAGTTCAGCTAACTATAACTCGCGCCCGCAATGCACTGCTGATGACGTCACATATTACATCACTCATGACATGGTCAGTGACATCACTGATGACATCACTGATGACATCTCAAATGACATCACTGATGACATCATCCACGTGATAATCTGATGCACCTCCTCACACCCTAATATAATCTTTGATACACCCACTCTAAATTACAGACTGCCATTCGCAAAACCATAGACACTCCAACACCAATAACTACATACCCACTCACTGATTCTTAGGTCTACACACACACATCCACTCACTCACCCGTACAGTCACTCATACTTACGGTCACTCAGTACAGGACTATCATATGCACTCTTACTCCTATATAGACACTCAAACAACGCCACTCATCCATAGAGATACTCAGACACCTAGTCAGTCATGCAAATAATTAAACACACTGCCATTTACTCACCTATACAGTTATACACACACCAGCTCACTTACTCATACAAATAGTAGCACATTGTTACGCTCTTATACAATCACTGATACAAGCACACACTCATCCATACAGCCACTATCACAATCACTCACTCTTGCTTATAGCTATTTATATACTCCAACACACATATATACTGCCTTTCACATATGTAGTTACTCACACATGTACCACTGGGACATACATTCACTCACTAACACACTCTTACACACACTTACCCACCCATACAGTCTATCACAGATGCACTCTTGAAACCATCCACCTAGTGAATCACCCACTCACACATCTATGCACAGAGTTGCACACACCCCTCCCACACAAACACTCAGGCACCCATACAGATACTCAGACAAGCATTCAATAACTCATATAGACACTCATTTAGCTATTCACAAACACATGCAGCCACTTACACAGCAACAGACAGACGGATACAGACATTCACCCAGTTTAGTCACTAACCCATGCATTCAGTAAGATACGTTAAATCACTCACTTATAGAGTCAGTCACGCACCTACTAAATCATCCATACAGACACTTACACACCCACTCATTCTTCAATACGTCTTTTCCTATATATATTAAAAATATTTAAACTTTACAGAAACACACAGTCACTGGATGATGTCATCAGTGATGTCATTTGAGATGTCATCAGTGATGTCATCAGTGATGTCACTGACCATGTCATGAGTGATGTAATATGTGACGTCATCAGCAGTGCATTGCGGGCGCGAGTTATAGTTAGCTGAACTAACTATAACGGGGAATTTCACGGGTTTTGTACGAGTGCAATGTCCAAGTAACTATAACTGTCCCTAAAACCTATGGTTTTTTCAGTGAATATATATATATATATATATAAAAGTTGTAAACACTGTAACATGATGCCCCTGTCCCCTGCTATTGTACGTCTTAGTGGTTGAAGCTTTGGCCTCTGCAATTAGATTACAACATGAAAACAGAGTCTACGATTTCTTGGACGCCATCTGGTGATATCGGCGTATGCCAATCATCTGCTAATATATGTTAAAGACCCCGATACCAATCCTTCATCAGTTGAATGAATGAATGAATTAATTAATTAATTAAGCATTTCTATAGCGCACATCAAGGTTCTCCCTGAGATTGTTCAATTCAGTACCTTCTCTGGACTACAAATAAATTGGAGTAAATCTGTCATTTTTCCTTTAACGACAGCCACAAAAAAATACCCACTTGCGTTCCCACTAGTATGGACAACTGACCCGGTCCGGTACTTAGGAATAAAAGTACACCGAGATCCTGTACAGGTCATCAATGACAACTATAGTTCAGCACTGAGAAGACTCACAGGCAGGGTAGACAGATGGATAAAACTCCCTTTATCACTAAGTGGCCGGATTGCTGTCATGAAAATGGCTGTGCTGCCATGACTACTGTATTTCTTCCTTAATATTCGTATTGCTCTAACCAAGGCCTTTTTAATAATCTTGAAAGTGCTGATGATAGCGCTGGCCTCTGCTGGAAAGAAGCCCAGTATCGCTTGGCCTGGCATTGTCCTCCCCCATGTGGGGGAAGGACTGGGAGCCCCTGATTTTGAGTGTTACTACTATGTTGCAGAGTCAATTTTCATACAGTTGAACACACACGTCCCCAAGAACATCACACATGACATTAGAAAAGGGTGCTGCTGCCCCCAGACTTTTGCAGAAAAGTTATGTGAGACTCCCCGCAGAAAATACAATTGTATAGCTTAGCAGGTAGATTTGGTCTAAGAGCTAGTGCTTGTTGCTTCGATGACATGGCAAAAATGAGTGGGCTACTCCAGCTGGTGTGGTATTGTCCTGGGGCTGGATTATTTAAAGGGCCACTGTCCTTGTTTACGCCATGGTACACCTTTAAACAGGTGCGCAGGGTGCAAACAGGAACAGTGCGTCTTATGACAATGAATGTACTCCACACAGGGCAGCCGTGAACTCGCGCTGCGTTGAGAGTAGCACATTCAGCTAAATACGGAGTGGACCTATTTGTGGCGCACTATGAGTGCACCTCCTAAGGGCTTGTGTGCATGTGTGTCTGCATCTATAATACAGCGTGGGCGCAGAAGGAAAGAGATTCCCTCATTGGTATGTGAAAGTTGTGTCATCAGCCGTGCGTAAATACAGGGCATTGTCTCTACTGCTGGCAAAAAGACGTGGCGATGAACTGGGAAAGGGGCCCCTTCCGGTCATAAATGACTGTGTTAGAGACCTGATATATTGCAATGTGATTTCTAATAATTCACCATGCTAATGCCCATCAAGTCTACACCCAAAGATATATGGGCGCCACCACAGACACATTTAGCTGCCCAAGCTGCAGATGGTGAAGAGATTGATTGAAAAACTCTACTACTCCAAAAGTCTTCATCTGCCCAGTATACAAATACAGGCTACACAATGTGGCATATACAGTATTAGAACATTGGAATGTGGAGCACTCCATTGAATACAATGGAGTGCTCCGAGCTTCTACCCGCTGGTAAAAGCCCGCGAAGCAACATTCCAATGTTGTTTTACAAATGCCTCTCGGAGCCCGAGGGGATTTAAACCCCCTCAGGCTCAGAGAGGCCTTTGTTTTATTTGTTAAAACATTCTGCCCTCTAGTGGCAGAATGTTCTAATAGCCTATAGCTCTTCGTAGCTGGGCTTTACCGGCCATTAAAGTCCGCTACGGCGGGCTATAAGGCTATATTAGAACAATGGAATGTCGAGAGTTCCATTGAAGGCAATGGAGTAGCTCTGGGCTTATAATGGCTTGTATAAGCCCAGAGCTCCAATATGCCAATGTTCGTCTTCATGTTTCTTACCAGTTGTTAAAGGCTCTCTCCCTCATTATAGGCCCTCGCCTGAGGCTCAGGCCTATAACTCGGGTTCAGGGCTTTTATCAACTGGTATAGCCCTGGGAAGCGGGCTATAAAACTACTGAAACACCTGCTATATTATATATCCAGAAATTTACCCTATTATTGCTTTTGATAAAACTACTGTATAGTTACCTTTACTATTATTCTATAACAATTTCAGTGGCTTTCCCCGAATATATAATTGCAAATTTAAATAAACAAATTAAAAAAGGTGTAAATTATGTCTCAATCATAGGATGGCCTGAGTATAGAAACAAACCAAAAAGATAAAAATGTCATTGAATTCAGGGCAATCACTATTTGTATGTGATAACATAATTATAAAATTCATGCTGTCACTCTCATAGACTCTATCTGCCTATTGTGTGACTCTTAGGAACTCAACTAGTTTCTGGTAGCGGCCGGTGCAGTTAAGCGGGGTGAGGCGGGCGGGGCGGGCTTAGGGATGTCGACAGACGACGGAATAGGGAAAATTAAATAAATAAATCCTATTCCGTCGTCTGCCGACATCCCTGCGTGCTCCACCGCACTTACCTGCACCGGCCGCGACTGGTTTCTGCACTAATAGCACAAATTCATGCAAATTCACCAGGACATAAACATTTTCTTGTTGACATCAATAACAGGTGTGAATAAATACGGCTACAAAAAAAAAGCACACAGAGCACCATTTCCTGGAATTTCTTGAAAAGAGGCATCTATAAACAATGTGATTAAGAAACTGTGACAAGAACCGTAAACAGCCTCAACGCACCCCTGATATATTCATATTTCAAAAATGTTTTTGTATTTCAGTCAAAAAGGTTTGGAAATGGATTTAACTATGTAAATCTTTCGTAAAACTGTTGTCAGCATGTACATTGTGTAGACTTTTGTTGTTGTTATAATCCATATATATATATGGATCCTCGGAGCCGAAACTTTATGGCGGCACAGCAATAAAATATTGAAGAATCGACTAACCTGGGTCCGTGTCTGTAAATTCAGCGAATGCTTGGAGAACGCGGAGCAAAGTCATATATTATCTACTGGCGGTCGCCAGTAGATAGTTATAGTTAGGACCTATTTTCCATAGGAAATCCGCAACATTCTATTTGAAATAACTTTGGCGCCGGTTGACGAATCTTTGCAAAATTCTCAAAACTTGTGGGGCGCTCCGGTCCGCTCCTATCCTGAAAGTTTCGGGGTGATTCGGCAAGCGGGGGCCGAGAAAAAAGGGGGGTCCCAAAATGTGTTTTCTCCATGTTAATTCCCATAGGATATTTTAGACACGGCTACAGCCCGAACTGCTAAACGGAATTACACCAAATTTGGCAAAAAGGTAGCGCTTGGTTCAAAAAGCGACCTTTTTTTTAAATGGTGTAAATCCATTCAGTAGTTGCGGAGAAATTGAAAAAATAAGAGTCAAAAAACTGCTGAACGGAATTACACCAAATTTGGCAAAAAGGTAGTGCTTGGTTCAGAAAGCACCCTTTTTAAAAATGGTGTAAATCCGTTCAGTAGTTGCAGAGAAAATCAAAAGTAAAATCACATATATATCTATGGCCGCTTAGGGTCCGCGTACCCTCCCGATCATGAGCTGTATGCTAATTGGCTGACAAGTGGCTGTCAACACTCCAAATCAGGAAGTGTTGGCAGCCATTGTGCGCCTCGGTAGAACCGAGGCACAGAAACAAGTCGCGAAACGCAAAAAGGGGGCAGGGTAGAAACACCCTGACCCCTAGGTCTGCTCAGGGGTCCCACAAGGACCCCTGGGCAGAAAAAGCATTTTTTTTAAAACGGCGGGATGCGCTTAGGGTGCGCGGATCCCGCCGTGATTAAACAAAATCGAGCGCGGTCTCCGCGCTCGAGGCGATTTGCCCCGGGTGGGCCAAGTCCCGGGGGCATGCGGGGGGTGGGTTTATATTTTATGGGGGGCCTCTAAGGCCCCCAAGCCCGGGGACCGCCACCCACCGGGGCTTTCAAATAAAAATGGTGCGGGAGGGCACTTTGCCCTCCCGCAGCCCCGAGACCGCCACCCCCGGGGCTTTTAAAAAATTTAATGACCTGTGTGGGGGCTCGAGCCCCCACACGCCCAGGGACCGCCACCTCCCGGGGCACTAAGAATTTTAAAATGGGGGTCCGTTTCGGACCCGAAGCCCAGGGACCACCACCTCCCGGGGCTTTGCAGATGTGGGGAGGGGGCCGCGCGGCCCCCTCCTGGAGCCTGTGGTGGCCCTGGGGACTGCCACCCCCAGGGCCGGCTCCTGCAGTGCCCCGGGGTGCCTACCCCGAGACACTGCTGTTTGCAATGGCAGGACGGAGCCTCGCGGCTCCCGTCCTGTCATTGCAAACTTGCTTGCTTCATTGAAGCGAGAGCAGGAAACCTGCTCTCGCTTCAATGAAGCAAAGCAGATTGCTTTTCCATAAGGGGAGCTGCATGTCTGCAGCTCCCTTATGGAAAGCAATGCCGGCTCCCGCAGGACGCGGGGAGCCGGCGAGACCGTGTGGGGATTGGGGACCCCCCACGGTCCCCAATGAGTGGCCCGGCCCCGGGGGATGGGGTCCCCGGGGCCATTAGTGGCCCGGGAGGGGGGCCACGCAGCCCCCCTCCCCAAGAAGAAATTAAAAAAAAAAAAAAAACATAAAGGCCGGCCCCGGGGGATGGGGTCCCCGGGCCTTAAATGGCCTGAGGAGGGGGGCCACGCAGCCCCCCTCCAAAGATTTTTTTTTTTTTAAAAAGAGGGCATGCCCCGGGGGATGGGGTCCCCGGGGCAAATAGAGGCCCAGGGAAGGGGGGCCATGCGGCCCCCTTCCCGTTTGTTTTATAATTTTTTTTAAAAAAAAGAAAATCCTCAGGCCCTGGGGGATGGGGTCCCCGGGGCCAAAAGTGGCTGAGGGAAGGGGGCCACGCAGCCCCCTCCCATAAAAAAAAAGCAAAGAAAAAAAAAGAGACCGGCATCGTGCCAGAGGCCCCGCCCCTCCCTGCAGCAGTCTGCAAACGCGCCCCTGGCGCGATGTAAGAAGGGGAAGTAATTCCCCTTGAATACTGGGGGTCCCTGGGGCCAACTAGCCCACCAGGAACCTCCAGTATGCGCCAGGAGCTGCGTTGCAGAGAGGTGTTCAGAGGCCACGCCCCTTTTACACCTCTCTGCAACGCAGCTCTGTGGCGCTTTTGGAGGTACATGGTGGGCTAGTTGGACTCCAGGGACCCTCAGGATTCAAGGGGACTTAATCCCCCAACTTAAAACGCGCCACGGGGCGCGTTTGCACAGTGGTGAAGGGAGGGGCGGGGCTTCAGGTGACATGTGTGCAAACAGGCCCCGTGGCGCATTTTAAGATGGGGAATTAAATCCCCTTCAATCCTGAGGGTCCCTGGGGCCAACTAGCCCACCAGGTACGTCCAGAAAGCGCCACAGAGCTGCGTTGCAGAGAGGTGTAAAAGGGCGTGGCCTCTGAACACCTCTCTGCAACGCAGCTCCTGGCGCATACTGGAGGTACAGGGTGGGCTAGTTGGACCCCAGGGACCCTCATGATTCAAGGGGACTTAATCCCCCAACTTAAAACGCGCCACGGGGCGCGTTTGCACCGTGGTGAAGGGAGGGGCGGGGCACGTTATAGTTAGAAATTAGCATTTAAAAACCTTTGAAATTCACTTAAAAAACCATAGGTTTCAGGCACGGTATAGTTAGAAATTAGCATTTAAAAACCTTTCAAATTCACTGAAAAAACCATAGGTTTCAGACACGTTATAGTTAGAAATTAGCATTTAAAAAACCTTTGAAATTCACTGAAAAAACCATAGGTTTTAGGGACAGTTATAGTTAGTTGGACATTGCACTCGTACAAAACCCGTGAAATTCCCCGTTATAGTTAGTTCAGCTAACTATAACTCGCGGCCCCGCAATGCACTGCTGATGACGTCACATATTACATCACTCATGACATGGTCAGTGACATCACTGATGACATCTCAAATGACATCACTGATGAAATCACTGATGACATCATCCATGTGATAATTTCATGCATCTTCTCACACCCTAATATAACTTTTGATACACCCACTCTAAATTACAGACTGCCATTGTCAAAACCATAGACACTCCAACACCAATAACTACATACCCACTCACAGATTCTTAGGTCTACACACACATCCACTCACTCACCCGTACAGTCACTCATACTTACGGTCACTCAGTACAGGACTATCATATGCACTCATACACCTATATAGACACTCACACACCGCCACTCATCCATAGAGGTACTCACACACCTAGTCAGTCATGCAAATAATTAATCACACTGCCAATTACTCACCTATACAGTTATACACACACCAGCTCACTTACTCATACAAATACTAGCACATTCTTACGCTCTTATACAATCACTGATACAAGCACACACTCATCCACACAGCCACTCTCACAATCACACAGTCTCACTTATAGCCATTTAAATACTCCAACACACATATATACTGCCTTTCACATATGTAGTTACTCACACATGTACCACTGAGATATACATTCACTCACTAACACACCCATACACACACTCACCCACCCAAGCAGTCCATCACAGATGCACTCTTGAAATCATGCACCCAGTGATTCACCCACTCACACATCTATGTACAGAGTCACACACACCCCACCCACACAAACACTCAGGCACCCATACAGATACTTAGACAACCAATCAATAACCCATATAGACACTCATGTAGCTATTCGCAAATCCATGCTTCCACTTACACACCAACAGACAGACGGATAAAGATATTCACACAGTTTTGTCACTTACCCATGCATTCAGTAAGATACGTTTAATCACTCAATTATAGACTCAGTCACGCACCTACTAAATCATCCATTCAGACACTTATACACCCACTCATTCTTCAATACGCCTTTCCCTATATATATTAAACATATTTAAACTTTACAGAAACACACAGTCACTGGATGATGTCATCAGTGATGTCATTTGAGATGTCATCAGTGATGTCATCAGTGATGTCACTGACCATGTCATGAGTGATGTAATATGTGACGTCATCAGCAGTGCATTGCGGGGCGCGAGTTACAGTTAGCTGAACTAACTATAACGGGGGAATTTCACGGGTTTTGTACGAGTGCAATGTCCAACTAATTATAACTGTCCCTAAAACCTATGGTTTTTTCAGTGAATATATATATGTATACATATATCTGTATACATATATCTGAGTATTCCTCCAAGCGGTCCGCTGTTACGGGCACTGTGGCGCTCTTTTTAGAGTTTGGTGGTGTGAACTTGAGCGGCAGGACCTTGCCGTTAAACATCCAAAGAAAGCGTTACTGTTGCCAGTATGCACAATAAGTCGCACTCCCAGATCAGGATTGTAATTTCCATTTTATGAAACGTTGGAAAGGTTCGGACAACGCCCGACATGTTTCGGTCCCCCTGGACCTTGCTCATGGGATATTTTTTCACAGTCCTTTTACTATTTTTATATCCATTTTACAATTCTTTACTTCCCGTTACATGGGAAATGTCGTTTTAAATGCAGGTGCTTCACACAGTGCAATACATTTTGTGCAAAATCAGTGAAAAGTGACTTAACTTTTAAAATGCGGAGAGTGCAGCTTTAAAAAGGAAACACCATTATCATTTTTAAGAATGTTTCAATTTAGGCGCTACATTATCAAAAGAGGTTTTCAATTGATAGTTCAAATCATTCCTTTATTGTCCCAAAAGATCACTGTCTGATTCAGGAGTTATTTTACCCCCTTGTCAATCTGTCTTTGATTACACCACTGTCTTTGCGATTATTTACTTCATTGTTTTTCAATCCTGCCATGTTTGACTCATGCTATATATATATATACAGGACATGCATATGGTGACAACTTGCCTTTTGTCTCTAATATAGGTTGTATGCAGTACATACTGAACAGTCAACTCTACTGGTTCAGTATCATACTTTTGATTTATTCACGTGTTTTTCATGTTTTTTTCACGTATTTGCACTTAACCTCTGCAGTAGCTGAACAAACTGACCCTGAAGAAGGCCGCGACACTACTTAGGTCCTTCTGGCCGAAACATGTTGGTCTAGTGATCTACACATCTGTCTCTAATGTCGGCACTTGTGTTATCAGCTCTTCACTGTTTTTAATCCTGACACCGGGTAGCTGAATAAAGTTACAATATAGCTAAACCTGTAGCCAGTTTTAAACTTTCACATCACAGCACTGCACCCTTTTTTACACACATGCCAAGCTCACATAGGGGTTTAGTACACCCTGCCTGACTTAATAAAAACATCCCTGAGCTCCTCCCTCGTAGAGAGGGGGTTGTAGCCCACGCGAAGACTAGGTCTTTCGCGTGAGGAGGCACCCCCATGATGAAGCATGACACCTCTGGTGTGTGAGGGGAACCGTCCTGAAAAGGGAAACCCCCGTCTTGTATGGCAGAGCACACTCAGACAGTTAATTAACCTCCTTCCAATCCGGACCCGTGGCTCTTTTCTTGTGTGACATTAATTTGGTGGGGAGTTAGCTCATGCAGGTCCTTAAAACTCCTCAAGCCCCCAAGTGTATTGATTGATGTAATGGAATTGACATAAATAATGCCGTTAGTGTGGCGATGGCTGACACCGACGAAGGCTCAACGCCGAAACGCGTTTGTTTGTACTAACTGTGAGATTAAATCTGGATTAGGATTTACCCCCAACGCGAGTGTTGGTCTTTCCTTTTGGGAGAGGGAGCGCAATATTTAAGCGAGAATGCCCTCGCGTGACCAGAGCACCCGTTGAAGAAGAGCGCGGAAGCAAATAGGCAGATCAACGGAGCAGAGAGATATACAGATATCTCTCTCTCTCTCTCTGTGTATATATATATATATATATATATATATGGATATATATATATATATATTCACTGAAAAAACCATAGGTTTCAGGCACGTTATAGTTAGAAATTAGCATTTAAAAAACCATTGAAATTCACTGAAAAAACCATAGGTTTCAGGCACGTTATAGTTAGAAATTAGCATTTAAAAAACCTTAGAAATTCTCTGAAAAAACCATAGGTTTCAGGGACGTTATAGTTAGTTGGACATTTCACTCGTACAAAACCATAGAAATTCCCCCGTTATAGTTAGTTCAGCTAACTATAAGTCGCGCCCGCAATGCACTGCTGATGACGTCACATATTACATCATTCATGACATGGTCAGTGACATCACTGATGACATCTCAAATGACATCACTGATGACATCATCCAGTCACTGTATGTTTCTGTAAAGTTTAAATATGTTTTATATATATATGCCAAGCTGTATTGAAGAATGAGAGGGTGTAGAAGTGTGTGGATGAAGGATTTAGTGGGTGCGTAACTGACTGTATAAGTGAGTGATTAAATGTGTCTTACTGAATGCATGGGTTAGTGACTAAACTGTCTGAATGTGTGTATCAGTATGTCTGTTGTTGTGTAAGCTGCTGTATGGGTTGGTGAGTAGCTACATGAGTGTCTATATGGGTTATTGATTGGTTGCCAGAGTATTTGTATGGGAGACTGAGTGTGTGTGTGGGTGGGTGGGAGGTGTGTGACTCTGTGCATAGATGTGTGAGTGGTTGATTCACTGGGTGTATGGGTTCAAGGGTGCATGTGGAAACAGCTGTATGGGCGGCTGAGTGTGTGTATGGGTGTGTTGGTGAGAGATTGGATGTCTCAGTGGTACATGTCCAAGTAACTACATATGTAAAAGGTAGTGTTTGTGAGAGTTGGAGTATATAAATGACTATACATGAGAGTGAGTGATTGTGAGAGTGGCTGTATGGATCAGTGTGTACTTGTATCAGTGATTGTATAAGAGAGTAAGTATGTGTTAGTATATGTTTGAATAAGTGAGGTGGTGTGTGAATAACCGTATAGGTGAGGAAATGGGAGTGTGATTAATACTTTGCATGACTGACTAGTTGTATCAGTAACTCCATGGATGAGTGGCGGTGTGTGAGTGTCTGTATAGGTGTATGAGTGCATATGATAGTGTTGTATTGATGAGTGACTGTATGTATGAGTGATTGTATGGGTGAATGAGTGGATGTGTGTGTAGACCTAGGAATCAGTGAGTGCGTATGTAGTAACTGGTATTGGTGTGTCGATGGTTTCGAAAATGGTAGTCTGTATTTTACAGTGGGTGTATCAAAGATTATATTAGAGTGTGAGGAGGTGCATTAGATTTTGACGTGGATGATGTCATCAGTGATGTCATCAGTGATGTCATTTGAGATGTGATCAGTGATGTCATCAGTGATGTCACTGACCATGTCATGAATGATATAATATGTGACGTCATCAGCAGTGCATTGCGGGGGCGCGACTTATAGTTAGCTGAACTAACTATAACGGGGAATTTCTATGGTTTTGTACGAGTGAAATGTCCAACTAACTATAACGTGCCTGAAACCTATGGTTTTTTCAGTGAATTTCAATGGTTTTTTAAATGCTAATTTCTAACTATAACGTGTCTGAAACCTATGGTTTTTTCAGTGAATTTCAAAGGTTTTTTAAATGCTAATTTCTAACTATGCCTACAAAGGTAGGACATGTGAAGAAAGAAGAAGAAAAGCGCAGAAAGAAGCAAGACAAATGCAGAAAGAGGCAACAGAAGTCCAGAAAGACGAAGAAACGTGCAGGAAGAAGCAAGAGATGTGCAGAAAGAACCAACAGAGGAGCAGAAAGTCCTCCTGTGCCCCCAACTTTTTACTGACGGGTACTGGTGGTAACTGACTCTGACTAACCAGGACCAGAGCCAGTGCTATGCTAAAAGACACTTAGAATACAGTGAAAACACCTACATACACTAGGGACACTATGCGTTGGGGTACCCCTGTGATTAGCATGACCTCCTCTGTATTTGCCATGAATTAGTGCCTGGGCATTGCATGAGTACATGGGTAGTGACTGGATGATTAGAGTGCTGCAAGGACTGTGCATGGTGATTTTATAAGTGCTTGGGTTTTGGCGCAGTGATTGGATAAGCACATAGGATTGGCTGGGTGATTGGAGGACTGCATAGATAGTACCAGGGAGATTACTGGACTGCATAGGTAGTCCTCAAGGTATTGCAGCAGTGCATGTGTTAGTGACTGGGTCATTCCATGAGTACATGGGTACTGACTGGATAATTAGAGTACTGCAAGGAGAGTGCGTGGTGAACTTATAAGTGCTTGGCTATTGGAGGAGTGTATGGATTAGTACATGGTAGTGGCTGGGTGACTGGAGGAGTGCACAGGGAGTGACAGTGTGATTGCGGGACTGCATGTGTATTACCTGGGGAATTGAAGGAGCAAATGAGAAGTGTGTAACTGGGTACAGGACTGTATGGGTAGGGCATATGGGATTGTAACAGTGATCAGGTAGTGCCTGGAGCATTGCATGAGTACATAGCTACTAACTGAAAGATTAGAATACTGCAAGGAGAGTGCCTGTGTGAATTTATAAGTGCTTGGGTATTGGCGGAGTGTTTGGATTAGTACATGCTAGTGGCTGGGTGACTGGAGGACTGCACAGGGAGTGACTGGGTAATTGCTGGACTGCATGGGTACTACCAGGGGAATTGAAGGAGCGAATGAGAAGTGTGTAGGTGGTTAGAGGACTGCATGGGTAGTACACAGGGATTGTAGCAGTCAATGTGTTAGTGCCTGGATCATTGCATGACTTATTGGGTAGTGACTGGATGATTAGAGTACTGCAAGGAGAGTGCATGGTGAATGTATAAGTGCTTGGGTTTTGGCATAGTGATTGGATAAGGACATAGGACTGGCTGGGTGATTGGAGGACTGCATAGGTAGTACCAGGGAGATTACTGGACTGCATAGGTAGTCCTCAATGGATTGCAGCAGTGCATGTGTTAGTGACTGGATCATTGCATAAGTACATGGGTAGTGACTGGATGATTAGAGTGCTGCAAGGACAGTGCATGGTGATTTTATAACTGCTTGGGTTTTGGCGGAGTGACTGGATAAGTACATAGTGCTGGCTGGGTGATTGGAGGAGTGCATGGGTAGTGACAGAGGGATTTCTGGAGTGCATGGGTACTACCTGGATAATTGGAGGAGTGAATCAGTAGTGTGTAGGTGGTTAGAGGTCTGCATGGGAAGTGCTAAGGGGATTGTAGCAGTGCATGTGTTAGTGCCTGGGCCATTCCATGAGAACATGGGTACTGACTGGAAGACTAGAGTACTGCAAGGAGAGTGCATGGTGAATTTATAAGTGCTTGGGCTTTGGTGGAGTGATTGGATATGTACATGGTGCTGGCTGGGTAATTGAAGGAGTGCATGGGTACTGACAGGGCGATGGCTGGACTGCATGGGTAGTGCTCAGGGTATTGTAGCAGTACATGTGTTAGTGCATGGATCATTGCATGAGTGCATGGGTACTGACTGGATGATTAGAGTATTGCAAGGAGAGTGCATGGTGAATTTATAAGTGCTTGGGTTTTGGCGGAGTGATTGGATAAGTACACACATGTCACATCAGTCCCTCCCCCTCCCTTCACCACTCTGCAAACGCACCCCCTGGCAGGTTTTAAGTTGGGGAATTAATTCCCCTTGAATCCTGAGGGTCCCTTGGGTCCAACTAGCCCAACTAGCCCACCAGGTACCTCCAGTAAGCGCCACAGAGCTGCGTTGCAGAGAGGTGGTCCAAGGCCACGCCCCTTTTTACACCTCTCTGCAATGCAGCTCTGTGGCGCTTACTGGAGGTACCTGGTGTGCTAGTTGGACCCAAGGGACCCTCAGGATTCAAGGGGACTTAATCCCCCAACCTACAACGCACCAGAGGGCCCGTTTGCACAGTGGTGAAGGGAGGGGGTGGGCCTGATGTGACAAGTGTGCAAACGCGCCCCGTGGCACGTTTTAAGTTGGGGGATTAAGTCCCCTTGAATCCTAAGGGTCCCTGGGGCCCAACTAGCCCACCAGGTACCTACAGTTAGCACCACAGAGCTGCGTTGCAGAGAGGTGTTCCGAGGCCACGCCCTTTTTTTCACCTCTCTGCAACGCAACTCTGTTGTGCTTACTGAAGGTACCTGGTGGGCTAGTTGCCCCCAGGGACCCTCAGGATACAAATGGATTTAATCCCCCAACTTAAAACGTGCCACGGAGCACGTTTGCACACTTGTCACATCAGGCCCCCCCCCTGCCTTCACCACTGTGCAAACGCGCCACGTGGTGCATTTTAAGTTAGGGGATTAAGTCCCCATGAATCCTGAGGGTCCCTGGGGGCCAACTAGCCCACCAGATACCTCCAGTATGCGCCAGGGAGCTGCGTTGCAGAGAGGTCTTTAGAGGCCACGCCCCTTTTACACCTCTCTGCAACGCAGCTCTTTGGCGCTTACTGGAGGTACCTGGTGGGCTAGTTGGCCCCCAGGGACCCTCAGGATTGAAGGGGACTTAATCCCCCAATTTACAATGTGCCAGGGGGTGCATTTGCACACTTGGTATGTCAGGCCCCGCTCCCTCCCTGCACCACTGTGCGAACGCGCCCCCTGGCGCATTGTAAATTGGGGGATTAATTCCCCTTGAGTCCTGAGGGTCCTTGGGGGCCAACTAGCCCACCAGGTACCTCCAGTAAGCGCTACAGAGCTGCATTGCAGAGAGGTGTAAAAGGGGCGTGGCCTCTGAACACCTCTCTGCAACGCAGCTCGCTGGCGCATGCTGGAGGTACCTGGTGGGCTAGTTGGCCCCCAGGGACCCTCAGAATTCAAGGGAAATTAATTCCCCCACTTACATCGCGCCAGGGGGCGCGTTTGCTGAGTGCTGCAGTTAGGGGGCGGGGCCTCCGTCGCGATGCTGCTTTTTAATTTAATTTTACAAGGAGGGCTGTGTGGCTCCCCTCCTTTTACATTAATTAGGGCCCTGGGGACCCCATCCCCCAGGGCCTGCTTTTTTTACAAAAAAATTTAAAAAAACGGGAAGGGGGCCGCACGGCCCCCCTCCCAAGGCCAATTTTGGCCCCAGGGACCCCATCCCCCGGGGCATGGCCACATTTTGATTTTTTTTTTAATTATTTTTAAAGGAGGGGGGCTGCGTGGCCCCCCTCCTTAGTCCTCAAGTGGCCCCGGGGACCCCATCCTCCGGGGCTGTGCCACAGTTTTTGTAAAAAATGTTTTTATTGATTTAAGGAGGGGGGCCACGCGGCCCCCCTCCTGGGCCACTTCTGGCCCCGGGGACCCCATCCCCCGGGGCCTGGCCTCTCTGTTGGGGACCGTGGGGGGAGCCCCAATGCCCCCACGGTCCCACCGGCTCCCCACCTCCTGCGGGAGCCGGCATTGCTTTTCCACATGGGGAGCTGCTAACATGCAGCTCCCCGTGTGGAAAAGCAATCTGGTTTGGATTTTGGAAGCGAGAGCAGGAAACCTGCTCTCGCTTCCAAAATCCAAACCAGTGTTTGCTATGGCACGGCTCCCGTCCTGCCATAGCAAACAGAAGTGTCCCGGGGGTGGGCACCCCGGGACACTGCAGGAGCCGGCCCTGGAGGGTGGCGGTCCCCAGGGCCATCGAGGGCTCCTGGAGGGGGGCCGCGCAGTCCCCCTCCCAACTAGTGTACAGCCCCGGGGAGATGGTGGTCCCCGGGGCTTGGGGGTCCGTAACGGACCCCCGCATTTGCACTTTAGTGCCCCGGGGAGGTTTATTATTTTTCTTTTATAAAGCCCCGGGGGGTGGCGGTCCCCGGGGCAGTGGGGGGCCATGTGCCCAACGCGAATAATTAATAAAAGCCCCGGGGGTGGCGGTCCCCGGGGCTGTGGGAGGGCCGAGTGTCCTCCCGCACATAATGTTAAGAAAGCCCCGGGGGTGGCGGTCCCTGGGGCTGCGGGGGCCCCCGCGGGCCCCCGCATATATTTGTTACAAATGCCCCCGGGACCTGGCCCACCCGGGGGCCTCAATTAAATGAAGCGCGTGAGCCCACGCTTCATTTTTTTTATTATTTTTTGTCCGGATTCGCGCACCCAGCGTGAATTTGGCCGATTTTAAAAAACAAAAATGCTTTTTTTTGGCCTGGGGGTCCTTGTGGGACCCCCTGAGCAGGCCTAGGGGGTCAGGGTGTTTCTACCCTGCCCCCTTTTCTTGTTTTTTTATCTTTTTCCTCACCTTTTCTTTCTCCCTCGGTCCGAGCACAAGATGGCTGCCAACACTTCCTGGTTTGAAGTGTTGGCAGCCAATCAGAGCCAAGCTCGTGCTCGGGGATTAGGCTCCGCCCACATATATATATATTTTTTTCTTTAATATCTCAAAAACTACTGAACGGATTTACACCATTTAAAAAAAAGGTCGCTTTCTGAACCAAGCACTACCTTTTTGCCAAGTTTAGTGTAATTCCGTTCAGCAGTTCGGGCTGTAGCCTTGCCTAAAGTTTCCTATGGGAAATTGATTTTTTGACTCTTATTTTTTGAATTTCTCAGCAACTACTGAACGGATTTACACCATTTAAAAAAAAGGTAGCTTTCTGAACCAAGAGCTACCTTTCTGCCAAACTTGGTGTAATTCCGTTCAGCAGTTCGGGCTGTAGCCTGTCTCAACATTTCCTATGGAAATTAACACAAGAAAAACACTTTTTGGAACCCCCTTTTTTCTCCGCCCCCGCTTGACGAATCACCCCCAAACTTTCAGGATAGGAGCTGACCTGGATAGACCTTTTTTTGGGAGAATTTCACAAAGATTCGTTAAACGACGCCAAAGATATTAGCAAATCAAAAAATGCTTTTCCTATGGAAACTAGGTTCTAACTATAACTACCTACTGGCGACCGCCAGTAGGTAATATATATATATATATATATATTCACTGAAAAAACCATAGGTTTTAGGGACAGTTATAGTTAGTTGGACATTGCACTCGTACAAAACCCGTGAAATTCCCCCGTTATAGTTAGTTCAGGTAACTATAACTCGCGCCCCGCAATGCACTGCTGATGACGTCACATATTACATCACTCATGACATGGTCAGTGACATCACTGATGACATTACTGATGACATCTCAAATGACATCACTGATGACATCATCCAGTGACTGTGTGTTTCTGTAAAGTTTAAATATGTTTAATATATATAGGGAAAGGCGTATTGAAGAATGAGTGGGTGTATAAGTGTCTGAATGGATGATTTA
>CAWUFW010026143.1:0-36420 GCA_963921515.1 Calotriton arnoldi | reverse complement strand
CGTAAATGATTGGTTAACAGACAGCTATTTTATTTTAAGCCGTCCTGCATTCCTAGTTAAGAGGGGTCATGCGAAAGGAGGTTTAGACGTATTCCTTAGTACTAACATTAGATGGATGTATAAAAACCTCTCACATGGTTAAAATTTAATTCAGGCTGTAAAAATAAGTTTTAAAGTGAGTCAAGAAAGCATTGGCTCACTATTAGTCGTAAATGCATATATCCTACCAGACTCTTCTCATACTCACTTGCTGAAGGACATGTTTGACTTTATCTCTACTACGATGATAAGAGAGGATTGTACACATTTGGTACTGGTAGGCAATCTGAACGCTAAAGTCTCTAACCACACTTTAAGGCTATTTGCAAATGTCTCGAAAGAGGAAGCTTAAAACATTCCCCCAGCTATTTGTCCTACTAGCAGCAAAGCAGACAAAAAAGGAGTGTTTTTATTAGAAGGATTAAGGAATACTGAACTATTAATTGCAAATTTGAGAATAGAAAATGATACCCTTGCGAAGGTTACTTATACGTCCCTCTCCGGTGGTTCTATTATTAATTATGTTATTGCTTCTTTTGTCACTTTTAATAGGATATCACGCATGGAAGTCCTAGATAATACATATAGTGATCACATGCTGATCTCTTGTGAGACTGATGTGAGCCAAATGGAGGTAGGGCACTGGAATTTTAAAGATAAACTAGAAGGGTTTAAAAAATCTAATGGTAGAATGTTTGGAATACCAAAGCATCTGTAAAATTGAAAGAATCACTGACAATATTAGTAAGAGAAGAGCAGCTCCCTTTCCCAGACTCGTTGATAGTGCTTGGAACCTTTATAAAAACCCTGACCTCTGCCTGTAAAACTAACAACTTACCCTCTCTGCGGAGACCATATCCAGATCCGGTAATTACCCTGAATAGGGAAATAAATAAACTAGTGAGGGCACCATTCCAGTTTTTCTCTATAGAAGAAAGCAAATATTTAATCTCCTTAAGAGGAGAAGATTTAGGAAAAAATGCTCTATAAGAAAATAAAAGGAAGATTATAACTGGGTTCAGCTAAAAGAGGCAGCTTCCTGTAAAGATGCCAAAAGATACTGGGAAATAATCTCTGACAGTTGTGGTTCCAGGGTAAAATCTCTTCCTGTTCCCATAAAAGAAGTAGTTTGGAGAACATATCTTGAAGACCTCTATTCTGGAAACACCGACTCTGTCTGGCTACCTCCACCCTCCACAGTAACTTCCTTGTTGCACCCAGTATACTACGCTCCCTTGACATTCAAGATCATGGGATTTATTAAGAGAATGAGATCCTCAGGGGCAATGGGCCCAGATGAAACTCCCATGTCAGTTATTAAAAAGGAGCACTTGCTGTGGGCCTCCTATCTCACTCCCCTTTTTATAGGTCGAGCCTAGACAGCGCTTGCGCTGTTAGGCAATCTGTTGTCTGTACTTTGTGAGGTCTGATTCCTCCCACGCTTTGGATTGGTCTTTGCATGTGTCATTTAAAAATCGCAGCCTGCAAATGGCTAATGGTGGGTGCATGTCCCACCTTTTCTTGCAAGTTTACTCCGATGGAGTATTGCCGCGGGTACGAGCAGCAACGCGCACGCAGTCCCTATGTGCGGTGCTGAGTTGGGAGTGCAGCCAATGAGTGCTTGTCGTGCCTCTCGTTCTCTGCTGGATCTTGTCCCCGTCTTCTTCCGCGTTGTATTTTTTTATTTTTATTTACAGTCCAAAATGACACTAACTGCATAGTTTGTGGTGTAACGCATGCCTGGTGTTGAGCACGCAGTAACTTCGGTTTGTTAGCCCTTCCTCGTCATTGTGTGGGTTCGGCCTCTTTCTGTCTTCTTCTCAAAGCAGAAACAGCCCTTGCAGCCCTTGTGAATGGTATGTGTGTTCTGTGCAGGTAATATGGCTCATGAAGAAATGGTCCAAGAGCCCTGAGTAAAGCAGTGATTGTCCCCAGGAATGGCCCGGGCAGCGTGGAGCCCTGCTTGTGATAGGGATGGACCAAGAAACAGCTTGATAAGGTATACGGTGGAACTTTCACTGAGCAGCGCCAGAGTGTATTTTGGTGTGTCAGACCCAGTTAGGTGGGGAGAAAACGCTATATAAATGCTGATACCATACAGTGTATGTTTGTGGAGGTGACTCAAGATTCATAGAAACACGAAAAGCTTTAGTTGTAGCCAGAGTTTGCAGTCGCCAATTTGCTGCTTTGTAGCGCCATAAAATAGCTACCAAGTATTTATTTGTAACATGTCTTATCAGTAAGTGTTGACTTTTCAACCAACTGCACGTTACTTTTTGGGACTTTCATTTTATTTTTAACATTGTAAGTGTAGGAGAGTAGGATCTGCTTCACATGGGTACCCCCACTTTTTGCTGATGCTTCACTGTTTTTCGACATTAGTCTGGCTGGGGCCCTGCTAATCAGAACCCCAGCCTAGCTGCTTCCTCTCTAAAATGGTTTCCATGTGCCTTAGGCACATCACTGATTGGGATCTGGAGTGCCCTTATAAGTCCCTAGTATATGGTATACTATGTACCAAGGGCATAGGTACCTCAGAGGCCTGCCAGGGGCTGCAGCATGTATTATGCCACCCCTGGAAGGCCATCCAAACTGACACCACAGGTCTGCTACTGCAGCCTGGGTAAGGTGGTGCATGCACTCCTTACTGTGATATAGGTTACCTATATCACTAAATACATACACACATATAAACCTATAAGTCACTCCTAAGGCAGGCCTTATCAATCCTAAAGGCAGAGTGCATGGTTCCTATGTGAGAGGGTGCCCCTGCATGAGCAGGGCCCCTCTGCAGCGTTCGGAGACCATCTCTGATGCTGTTTGTAGTGCAGCCTGACCATATACTCTTAAGCGCATTATAACCTCGCGGTAAAATGCTAACTTTGGAATGGCTGCACCTAAACATGTCGTGTTTGGTGTCAAACATCTTGGAATACTACCCCCCGCCAATTCTGGCGGCGGGGGTAGCATTCCACCCTTCTAGAGGGAAAGACATGTTAACTCTGGCTAGCCCGGTAACTTCTTTCCAAAGCCCTGGCATCACAAAATGGATGCTGCTGCCACAGACACGAGTCTGGCCTCCTGCTGCTGGACGAAACTCCGGCAGGGGAGGCCTGGACACAGGTTTCCTGTCCCAGGGAGGTGTGACCACCTCCCCAGACAGGATAATGTGTATTGGGGCTGGGCGGGAGCACTTTCGGGTGCTTTGAAGTCCTGCACTGGGGGCACATTTGGTGTCCTCAGGCATACCCCAGTTCAAACCGGACTCAGGGGCTTGCAGCCCCTGCTTTGGCGCGAACTGGACAAAGGGAAAGGGGTGTAGCCACCCCTCTGCCCTGACCCACCCATAGGTGGGGCCACAGAGTAGTCCAACCCCTATCCTTAGTATAAGTATAGGAACCCAGTCCTTAGGACTTTAGATTATCCCTGGACGAAACTCTGAAACTGAATCCTGGACCTTCGACGCTCTACTCACGATTAGAGGACAGAAGAATCTCCCTTGGGGTCAAGGAGTGACTCCCCTGCTTGGCAGGCACCAAAGAAGCATCTGTCCGGTTTGCATTTCTGAAGCTCCTGTTGGACGCCGAAGTCATCGCATCACCAGAGGTGGATTCTCAGATTTCCCGGAGGCTACCCTGAGTCCCCAGCAAAGCTGAGGCCCGTGGCTATCGTGGGTGACTTGAGACCGTGACCCCTGGACACCGAGCACATTTGCAAGTGCATCCTCTTCTGGGTCTCCCCCGAAGTCGTGCTTTGGGCTCCGAGTAGCCCTAGCCTCCAGCACCAACTGCACCGAAGATCACTGGCCCCCACTCCACGAGTGTCCTGTAAGCCAGATCCACGTGCGGCGTCACGAGGCTCCTTCACGGTCGCTAGCCCGTTGGCTAGTAGCCCTTAACGAAGGCCAATCTTTTTCTAACTTGGCATCCTGGTTGCTCCAGGCCTGCCCTCACTTATCCTCGCTGGGTGAGTTCCCCAGACCTTGCTGGTCTGCACCATCGACGATCTACATCTTCACCGAGACTTGCCGTTGCCAAGGCTTGTTGGGTCCAATCCGGTCGCCGACACCTCAGCACTCGACAGACATCGTGTACCAGCCCGAATCCTGCTCCTGGTTGCCGACAACGCCTCCTGGACCTCGTGGCTGAAGAGTCAAGACGACCATCAACGCACCTGAAGCACTCGACATCGGTGGGCATCTGTCCATCGCCTTCCTGGTCACTGGCTAGTGACCCAGACTCTGTCCCCTCTGCTTTCAGGTTCTTCAGAACTCCGATCCACTCTTGGATCCACCCGGACACTTTTCTCTTGGTCGCCAGCAGCACTTTGCAGCAGATCGCCATTCAAATCGACGACGAAACCCGACCCCGAAAGGCACCTATGCACCCGGCTTCCCTGGGTGAGGTAACACGAGTACTCCGGTGCTCCCGTGGGTAGAGACTCTTCAAAGTCCTAGATCTCAAAGGGTTTGGTCCAAGTCCTCTTTAAGTGTCCCTTTTCTCTAATTTCCCGATCACGACTTTCTCCATAGAAGTCAACGGCGTATCGCGGTTGTGTATTTACACTGCACGCGTCTCCCGTGGGTCCCCTGTGTCACTACCTTGGGTGGTTCCTTGTGGTCCAAGCACTTCTAGAGGCTCTAGGCCTAGTGTCTAGTTCAGTCGTGGTTCTTATACCACTTTATTGGTATATGGTTTGGTACGCCCCTAGGGCCCAAACGTGTATTTGTGCTATTACTGTGTTTAAATAACTTCTAACTTATGTACTCGAACTCTAGCCTCATAAAGAGACTAGAGGGGTGTGTTTAGCAATAAATACATATATTTTGAATATATACCTGGTGTGGTGCTCTTTCATTTGGTCACTCAAGAGATTATAGACTGGTAAAACAAGCTGCTTTACATTCCTTCAAGACTTAGCCTGAAGGCTGCTCTCCATAGCTACCACTAGGATAGCTTTCAATAAGGTTGTCTTTAACCTATCTCCAATAAGGGGTTGTTTGGACTGGTGCAAGGTGCCCACTATAATTAGTGGACAGCATATACCAGGCCAACTTCTCACAGTAAGTATAGGTTAAAAGACATCCCAGCACGAGTAGTGGTTTTGGATTAAAAGCCAGTATTGGCTGAAAGGGTCACACATTACATGAGACGTAGGTGGTTCTGACTGAAGTGATTCATTTCAGATAGGAGCCCCATAGAATTAATGTTTTCGAGTGGTTTAAGCAGGAATAAATAGCATGAGAAGTCGGGAGGCTAAACAAAAACAGATCAGAATATTCATGTTAGTTGTGGCTAAAGAAGCCTAAATCAGAAAAGTGTTGCGAGGATCTTGTCATTTAGATAAAATAGCACAATCACAACAGAAGACTGTTGAATACTGCTCCCCTTACAGACTATAAACAATCACCTCACCAATTCATAGATCAAACTATGCCCCAACTGCCCTACCCCTCTGGGCCTTGTGGACTCAAAACCATTTCACCTTCTGTCTGTCATCTACCTGAATGCTTTCCATGAAACTGCCCTTGAGCCTCATTTTATCCGTCTATTCTTTCCCAGCTATTTCAAGTTGTATTCCTAAGCATCTGTCCTTCAGAATAATCAGCTCACCCCCCTCCCCCACACAACACATCCCAACTGGCCTGCTTGTCCTGGAAATAAAAGTCAGCCCTCCTGTAACACAGAAATTGCTAACAACTTAGTAGCCAGGAAAATCCTCCCCTGATGCATTTTCCTGTCCCATCCAATTGGGACACAAGTCCTAAAACAAGCATTTCCAATAAAATAGCTCATGCATTACTGAAAGCTTGAGCTACTGGGGTTGCATTATTATTTACAACGTCGATAGCTCAAACGTTCAGTAATGAGAGACCTGTTGCATTGCAAATGCTTGTTGCTTATTGTTGCCAGCATGGGATGACTCCCCCACCCTGGTTATGGAAGCATCTTCATCCTTCTTCACAAAAAAGGACCTAGGTACCTTCTTGGCAGTTGCAGCCAAATAGCACTACTAGATACGGTAGGGAAAGGTTTTGCGTGGAGCATTCTGATGTACCTCATTGAGTGGGTTGTGGAGGAGAAAATCCTCCATATAGAACAAGCAGGCTTCAGGAAAAAAACATTGCACTTTAGACAATATCTGCATGCTGAAACTTATATCAGAAAAGTACCATATAATAGTATCATTTAATCCGCTAATAATAATATTGCATTTTCTTCCATCCTATTTTCCATTTAAGTGCATATGTTTTTGTACTAATGTTTTACTATGTTTACTAATTTCAATAAAGCTTTCTAAACTCAAAGAAAAGTACCTTAATTCGAGGGGTTAATATCTATGTGGCATTCATAGATTTATCAATGGCCTTTGATAAGGTAGACCAGCCAACACTTTGGAAAAATCTAAAGAAGATGGGTATGCTTGAAACCCTTCCTTCATTAATAATTGCCCTACATTCTTCCAGTGGTGCCAGATGTTATTAGGGGGTGGTCGAGGATTACTTCTGTAATTGCTACAATAAATGGGCTGAAAGAAGGGTGTCTGCTGGCCCCATTGCTTTCCTCCCTGTATGTCTCGGATCTCCCAAATTGTTTTGCAGCTAACAAGAGAGATGCTTCGAAGATAGGTGGCCATCCCTTTCCCTGTTTGATGTAGGCAGATGATATTGTAATTTGGGATTTCAGACTTAAGGGCTTGAATAATATGTTGATGTCTCTCCAACAATATACTGCCTTACATTATTTGAAAATCAATGTCTTGAAGAGAAAAATCTTGGGGCATATTAGCAAGGGCACTATCGCCGCTTTAGCGGCACTTTTTGCCGCTAAAGCGGCGATATTTATATCGCCCTATCAGCAAACTGTCTCTAACAGCAGTAATGACATGCAAAGTGGGCGTTCCCGACGAACAAACCTGGGTAACACTCGCTAACAGGCCTATCGCCTATTAGCAAGGTGGCCATGGCCCCAGTTAGCGCGTGAGTCGCGCTAACCGGAGGTCATCGCCATTTATTTAACACCTGCAATTAGCAGGTGTTAGTCATACCTAACATGGGGGGGTGGATTATGCTGATACGACCACAGGGTCGTATCAGCAAGGTGTTCTCCCTTCTCCATGCAACATCGCTGGTTTTTCAGCGATGTTATTCCCCCCGCTATCGCTGGAATATTCATCGCCATAGCGCTAATCGTTGCTAATACAGCGTTAGCGTGGCGATATATTCCAGCGATAACCGGCGATAAAAAAATCATGCTAAGCAGGGTTAGCGATGAGTCGCCTCTTCTTGCTAATATGCCCCCTTGATTTTAAAAAGCAGAAAGTTTGGGAAGATTAGTAATTATGTTTGCAGTATAGTCTCAGAGAAACTGGAGACTGTAAATTCATATCACTATTTAGGGAAATTTGTAACTGTTACTACACTGGATAAAGCCCACATAGAGCATTGTTTCTCTAAAGCCACCTCGCATGCATATGGTTTACATGCCTATTATAACGCAATGGGACGAAGGCATTTTATTCAGATCCTTCCTGTTTTCAAAGTGAAAGTCCCACCTATATTACTATATGCTATTACTGTGAATAAATGGAACTTTCTTGAGAAAATAGAAGGGCAGATTTTACGCAAAGAATGTAATTTTAATTAATCTGTTTCGACCTCCGGAATGAGGTTGGAATGCGGTTTGACAAGCTCCTTTGTGCAAGGATTAGCCAGTGTGATTCGATGGGGATATCAGTTGAAGAACAGTGAAAAGGATTCCATGAGGGGCTTTTTGAATTATGAAATATTTGGCTTGGACTTGGGTAAATACTCTTTCTCTCAAGATTTCACTGGTAGCGTTGTCAGCTACTAAAGACATTTCACATGCTACATTACGAAGAAAGGGATTGAGGTGATATCCTTGTCTTGCCAACCTAAGGTAGCCCAGAAGTACCTGGCATTTGTCATCTTCTGAGAAAACAAGGATAGATTGTAACATGTGGGATTTGGGAATTCAGGACCTTACTCATGTTCTTTTTGTTTGTCGAGCTTTGTCATCCCAGTGCTGCTGGCTACTATGGCCACTCTTTCCACAGAACAATGTCAACTCTGTAGTGGCAGCATGAGAGTTTCTTTTCTACCTAAATAATGAAGAAATATGTACAAAAAAAGATACGTTTTTAAAGGATTTTTAAAATTTATTTTTACTCGGCCTTGCTGCTATGTTAGGGCGAGGGAACAAATTTGGTTGCTCACTATGGAGTAATTTGCACATAATGACTGCTGCTATGTTGATGGGGTTCTTCCTTGGGAGCTTATGATGGAGCAATTTGAATATAAGTTTAATACTTCAGGGTCTTCAGAATAATTATTTGTTATGAATGCATTTTTCTAATCTGGACATAGGTTTGTAGACATCCAGGAGGATTCTTATATAGCTACTCATTTTGGATCAATTTTCACATAATCTCTGCTGCTATGTTGGTGGGAGAACTTCCTTTCGATATTTTTTACGGGGCACCTTCCTGCACAAAAACAATCACAAGAGGGATTTTCCTCTTTTCTGTGTGTGCTGCAGATTTCTCCTTGTTACGCCTGTTCTGGGCAGGTACAAGGTTTTGGAGCTGCCCCAGGTTTACTTGATGTTATAAATCTGGGGCAGCATCAAATTCCATGGGTGTTGAGTGGGAACACCCACAGCAACATCCATGGAACGCCTCTTTTACACAGAGTAAGGCAAGGCAGCAACTTGCACTGCTTCGCCTTGCTCTATATCTACAAGGCCAAAAAAACACACACAGGGTAGCTTTATGTGGCCTTGTAGCTATGGCTAAGCCCTGCGCACCACCGGAACATCACAAAAAGTACTGTTCTGGCAGCGCGCAGGACATGTAAATATGCCCCTGGCTCTGCACACATTGCAAAGGACAAGGTCACAACAACAATTAAGCCTTGTGGCTGAGGGACCCCCCAAACAGAAGGAGGTGTGGGGCTCCCATCCATGGCTGGGGCAGTGGGGGTATGTGTTACATCCCTGCCTGGGAATGGAGATACCAAGGGCTGCAGTATGAACACATGAACACTTACACTGGCTCAGAATTGAGCTGATCGCCTTTCTTTGTGCATCTGTCTGTCTTAACAAACCTCTATATATATCTTGGTATCTATCCGACTTATTGCAAGCACGGAGTAAGAGAAAACTCAATCATTTCTCAGTGCTTTCAACTTGTGCCTATAAAATGGGGGCTCAGATGTACTAACACTGTGAGCCGAGTTTGTGTCACTTTTGTGATACCTGGTGCAAAGTTTTGGGGTAGAATTTCCTATTTAGTGCACATCAAGATTTATGGTATCCTAAAGTAATGCAATGTTCCCAGGCAACCAACCATATGTTTTGATGCAATCCCTATCTACTAGGATTCGAAGACACAGATTGACACCAAAACTGTATGCCTCATCAAGGAAGGCGTAGCAAAGAGAATTGTTTGATTTCTCCTAATGTTTCCCACTTTGCATTGTGCTGCATTGTGCAGCACACATACAAAGTAGGAAATGTGTTAAAGTATGCTTCCATTATAAGAGCCCTCTGCTTTAGAGAACGCACACCCTTTCACTATGGCATAATGGTAGGTGCATTGGTGCATGGCAGCTAAAAGTGCACCAGCGCTTGCGGAGAGAAAAAATGCACCACACCTTAATAGGTGTAAAGAATGTATTCTCCCTCTTTGATGCAACACATCAAAGAGGCCCTATTCCACCATTGGTTTAATCCTAGTTATAGACTGGTTACAATAGCTGTGAATGCTACTGGCTTTAATCCTAGTATAGGAGTTGTGTAGGATGCAGCAATGCCATTTTCCTGTTGATAGACCAGATGAGTTTCTAGCTTGGAGCTCTATGACGTAAGGTGTTGTGAGGTTTTATTTACTTAATTCTGCACGTTTTTGAACTACATTTCTCATTTGATGACTTAGTGATGTTATTATTGTGGTAATGCTGTTATAATACTTCTCGTCCATTTACCCCAGGTGTTGAGAGTCACATACCATTGTTTCAATGACTTGAATCCGTTGAAATAGCACAGTGAAACATGTGTCCTGGTGTCTCAGTGAATAATGCATCGGCTTTGCCGTTGGAGAACGTGTTTGTTATTATTAGGGGTGGGAGGAACACGCAGTGTTTCACTCTGCGGAATGTCCTGGAGTTACATAAAAACCCCACAAGATTCAGCCGAGTTACGCAAGTAGGCGGAATTCTGCTCGTTGCGCTGAGTTTTAGCGGCAGGAGCTTGTCACGCACTATAAAATCAGCGCGAATGGAGCCATGCAGTGCACCAGAGG
The DNA here is from genome assembly GCA_963921515.1 of Calotriton arnoldi. Taxonomy (NCBI): domain Eukaryota; kingdom Metazoa; phylum Chordata; class Amphibia; order Caudata; family Salamandridae; genus Calotriton; species Calotriton arnoldi. The sequence goes on along the minus strand of CAWUFW010026143.1, from coordinate 26,061 downwards.
GCACTGCTTCAATCTGTCGCTCGAGTACGTTTTCTACTCGAGCGACAGCTTTCTCAGTGTAAACTGTTGCGACCTGCCGTGACCGTTTGCACTGAGAAAATCGATCCGGGTGGCATTCTAGCGCCTGAAAATCGCGCTAGGGGATGCAAATTCTCACTCGCCAATGGCAAGCTGCAAGCGAGAAAAAGCTCCCCCAGGCTGCGGTTGGTGGATTTTTGCTAGAACTCCGCTTTACAAGCGTCATGCGGAGTGGGCAAAACTCCACAAACTCCACCGGCATAAGGGTGTTTATCGCCGTTCCCCAGTTATTACTATTCAGCTTGATAATTTGATAATTTGTTATGTTGAATATGTGAGAATTTCCAATAAAGATTTTTAAAAAGGGGAGAAATGTGCAGGTAGGATTCTATCAACAGAAAAACAGTTCAGATTTATCTATAAAATACCGTGTCAAAAGGTGCTGTTGGATTGGAGGATAAGAGAACCCCCATAAGTTGTTCTGAATGCTCAAGATGCAAACTACCTCCTGTTAGACGCTTACATAAGAAGAGGAATTACAGTTGCAGAGTGCAATGATGTATAAATTGTGTGTTCATACACGTTCATTAAATACATCATCTTTTTAAATAGGCATTATTATTTATTTTGTTGTTCTTACTGAGATTGGCTAATTAAGTTAAGCAACAGTAGTTTAAGTCTAAATTAAAATAAACCATTGAATTGATGACAGTGAAGCTACTCTGTTAAGCAGATTCGCAAATTAAAATAATGGATTGATGGATACAACTCACCTCAGCTGTCTTAGCTTTCGGAAGTACTACTGCCTTAAACCAATTACTGTCAAACTTATATAGCCATTGACAATTTCTTATTTTTTGGATTGTCATATTGAAAATCACTTGACATGCTTATGTCAAGTGTGCCATTGCCAAAAATGATATAAGCAACAACATCATGCTAGAGGACGTGCAAGAATGCACTAGTATTGTGTCTTATGATGAGCAAGAACAAATACGTTAGCTATATACAATCATGCATACATTATATACCTTATTATTATTGTAGGAGAGTAGGATCTGCCTCTTATGTTGCCCCCACTTTTTTTCTGATGTTAGCACTGGTTTCTGGCTATAGTCTGGCTGGGTCCCTGCCAATCAGGGCCCCAGCCTCTCTGTTCTCTCTAAACGACATGGAGTGCACTCTAGGTGCACTAGTGATTGGATACTGTGGTGCCTTATGAGTCCCTAGTATATGGTACCTTAGGTGCCAAGGGCATAGGTACTTCACAGGCCTACCAGGGGCTGCAGCATGTGTTATGCCACCCCTGGGAAGCAGTCTAAATCTGACACCACAGGCCTGCTACTGCAGCCTGGGTGAGGTGGTGCTAGCACCCCTCACTGAGATATAGGTTTCCTATATCTCTCCTGCACACACATATAAACCTATCAGTCACCCCTAAGGCAGGCCCTATCAATCCTGAGGGCAGGGTGCTTGGCTTCTATGTGAGGGGGTGCCTCTGCCTGAGCAGGGCCCCTCTGCAGCTCTCAGAGTCTATTCTCTGGTGCTGTTTGTGGATGCGGTTAAACCATATACTATTAAGTGCATTATATCCTCGCGGTAAATGCTAACTTTGGAATGGCTGCATCAAAACATGTCGTGTTTGGTGTCAAACATCTTGGAATACTACCCCCCGCCAATCTTGGCGGCGGGGGTAGCATTCCACCCTTCTAGAGGGATAAGACATGTACCTGCTGTGGAAACGCGGTAGAATCCTAAAGAGCCCTGGCATCACAAAATGGATGCCACCAGTCACAGACACTGGGCTGCCCTCCTGCTGATGACCGAAACTCGCAGTGGAGGAAGCCCAACAATAGGCATCCTGTCACAGGGAGGTGTAACCACCTTCCAGACAGGGTTTAGTGTATTGGGGCTGGGTGGGTGCACTCTTAGAGTGCTTTGAAGTCCTGCACTGGGGGAGCAGAAGGCTCCTCTGTGCATATGCCAGTTCAAACCAGCTCAGGGGCTACCTGCCCCTGCTCTGGCGCGAAACTGGACAAAGGGAAGTGGGTGTAGCCACCCCCTCCCTTGACCCTCCCATAGGTGGGGTCATAGAGCTAGTCCATCCCCTCTTTTTAGTATAAGAGGGGGAACCTTGCCATTGCAAAGCAGATAACCCCTGGACGACGCTCTACAGAAGAATCCTGGCCCTTCGACGTTCCACTACCTTTGGAAGACAGAAGAATCTCCCTTGGAGTCAAGGAGTGACTCCCCTGCTTGGCAGGCACCAAAAACGACAACGACGGTCGCAAACTACGCCGCTCCCGCCGGAGTCCGAAGTCCCTGCAGCCCAAGAAGTGGATTTCCTGACCTCTCCCAGGCCATCGTGAGTCCCCAGCGAAGCTGAGGCAAGTGGACCCCACGAGTAACGAGGAACCGCGACCCCTGGGTACCGTGCACTATTGTCGAGTGCAACCCCTTCACAACGTTCTACGAACTTGTGCTTTGGACCACGTGTGGTCCCGACCTCCAGCAGGAATCCCTCCGAAGATCAGAGGCCTACACCGTCCCGAGTGACCGTGGGCCCCTGTTGAGTGATTCCGCCCGAGGTGTCTTCGCGATCCCTTGCCCGCCGGCTTGTGGGTCCCCAGAAGACTTCTTAAAGAAACCAAAGGGCTCCCCTGGTTGCTCCAGGCCTGCCCTGACTTACCCTCGCTGGGTGAGTCCCTCAGACCTTGCTGGTCTGCGCCATCGACTTTTCTTCATCTCCCCGAGACTTGCTGCTGCCAAGGCTTGTTGGCTCCAATCGAGTTGCCGACACCGCAGTCAGCTGCAGACGTCGAGGGACACACCGAATCCAGCTCCTGGTCGTCGTCGACACCTCCTGGACCACGTGGCTGAAGAGTCAAGGCACCCGCAACCGACCTGAATCAACCGACGACGGTGGGCATCCATCTTCCTTGCCCCGGGTCACTGCCAAGTGACTTTGAACACTGTCCCCTCTGCTTTCAGGTCATCCTTCTTCAGAATCCAGGCTTGGATTCCACCGGACACTTCTTCAGCTCCCGCAAGCAGCAAGTCTTCTTTGTTCGCCATTGAAAACGACGCCGCGACCCGACACCAAAGGACACCTATGCACCCGGCTTCCCTGGGTGAGGTAACTCCAGCACTACGGTGCTCCTGTGGGTGTGGGCCCTAGAACTACTTACCCTGTAAGTGACTTGCTTGTAGGTTCTCCCGAAGTATCCTAAAACTCTTTATTTCCAACCGCGACTTGCCCCATTGAAGTTAACGGCGATCCGCGCCTGTGTATCCACACTGCACGCGTCCCCCGTGGGTCCTTTACTTACCTGCCTTGGGTGGTTTTGTGAGGCCCCAGCACTTCTGAAGGCCCTAGGCCTTGTCTCCCTGCAAGTCGTTGTCCCTAAGTCTCTTACTTAGTATATGGTCTGGTACGCCCCTAGGGCCCCAGCCATATTTTGTGCTTAACTTATTGTGAAACGTTGATTTGTGCATATGTTTGTCTTCTAATCTCATAAAGAGATTAGTAGAGAGTTATTTAGAAATAAATACATATATATTTGATATATATACCTGTGTGGTGTCTTTTCATTTGGTGATTCAAGAGATTATATGGTAAAACAAGCTGCTTTACATTCCTCCGAGACTTAGCCTGAAGGCTGCTCTCCACAGCTACCACTAGGATAGCTTTCTTTAAAAGGTTGTCTTAAACCTATCTACCATAAGAGTCGATTTGCCCTGGTGCAAGGTGTCCACTTTAATTAGTGAACAGCATATACCAGGCCAACTTCTCACATTGGTGGGCAGCGTGTGGGATTCCAGCTTGCCATTGTTTTACCAGAAAATCTCTATTTGAATTACTAACTGAAAACCATTATAGGTACTCAAGGTACATATAAAGTCAAGCTTAGTATCAATAAGTTCTACTGAACTTAGAGCTGTGTGCCAAGGGATAGCACACCCTTTCCACAGCTCAAGCTAGGATCAGTAGGCCACAAACTAGTGTAGGTAGTACAACACTGCACAACACTAGAATGTCCTTAAAGGGTGGACCCAGTGGATCCACTCAGCCTCAGTATAAGGACATGGCTTTCTCTGACTTGAGAGCCATGTGTGTTGACAGACACCTGAGGCTAGGACAGAGTCCCTCAACACTACACCTGATAGATCTGCTGACAGCAGATGACCTTAGATTGGCTCTAGGAGCTAAAGGGTTTGAATCAGTGGGTGGGTCAGTCATAGTATCTGGGTCAGATGATGAAAATCAGAATGACCAAGACTCTGTGATTGAAGGGCCAGGCTCCAAGGGGCCTGAAAAGGACAGAGGAATTCTCCCTAAGAGAACTGACAGAGAGGAGGAGAGGCACAGATCCCCTTCCAGGGAATCTGACCACTCTTATCACTCTGGCAGAGAATTTGTCCAGCAGAGGAGCTCATACTTTTCCTTAAGAGAGACCTCCTCTGAGAGAAGGTGCAAACTGCTCCAGTATGAGGAAGCCAGAGTGGCCCTCAGAACCAAGCAGTTGGCACTGGATAGGGAAGCCCTGGAGATCCAGAGAGCTTCTAGAAAAGAGGGGTTAGAACCCCCTGGTGGCAGCAACAGTGTCCCTAGAGGCAGAGAATATATTCCTGACCATAGGAACCTGAGCAAGGTTGTTCCTCCCTACCAGAGTGGGGATGATATCCACAAGTGGATAACTGCTATGGAGAGGGCCTGTAGAGTACAGCAGGTCCCCCAAAAGCAGTGGGCAGCAATCTTGTGGCTCTCCTTTTCAGATAAAGGAAGAGACAAGCTCCTCACTGTTAGAGAGGAGGATGCTGATGATTATGAGGTCCTGAAGAGTGCACTGATAGATGGGTTTGGCTTAACCACTGAGCAGTACAGGTTGAAGTTCAGAGATACCCAGAAGGCACAGACTCAGGACTGGACTGACTTTGTTGATTGTGCAACCAAGGCTCTAGAGGGTTGGCTGGTTGGCAGTAGGGTTACTGATTTCAAGGGATTGTATAATCTGATGATGAGAGAACAGATCCTAAATAATTGCCAGAACCAGTTGTTGCATCAGTACCTGGTGGACTCTGATCTGACCTCTCCCCAAGAATTGGGAAAGAAGGCAGACAAATGGGTCAGAACCAGGGTGAGGCAGAAAACCCAGAACCAAGGGGGTGACACTAAGAAGCAAGATCCTAAAGGCTCTGAGAAAGGTGGGGATAAGTCAAAAGACCAGAAGTCTTCACAAGGGCCCCAAAAATCTGCATCTGGTGGGGAGTCACAGTCCAACAAGGGAAAAGGCCAAAAGAAGCCCTGGTGCAAATTCTGTAAACAGAAAGGGCACTGGACTTCTGATTGTACCAAGTCCAAAGACCAAACCACCACCACTCCTGCCCCTAAGGCAACTGTGCCCCCTAGCTCAGCTACTGGTGGAGGTGGTACTCAGAATAAGGGTGTAGTAGGGTTGACCCTGGGTTCTGAAGTGGATTCTGACCTAGTCAGAGTGACCACTCAGGCAATGCTGATTTGTGAGGGAAACATTGATATGTCCTTCCTAGTAAGCCCCAGTAATCTGGGCAAGTACAAACAGCAGCCTTTGATAAATGGCAAACAGGCTTTGGCATTTAGGGACACAGGTGCTAGTGTCACCATGGTGGCAGAGGACCTAGTGGACCCTGGACAGATCATCCTGGGTGAAATGTACCAGGTGACCAATGCAAGCAATGTCCAGACCAACCATAGTCTGGCAGTTGTGAATTTCTCCTGGGGAGGGGTAACTGGCCTCAAGAAGGTTGTAGTCAGTGCAGACCTCCCTGTAGAATGTCTATTGGGCAATGATCTAGAGACTTCAGCCTGGTCTGAAGTAGAGTTATGGACTCATGCTGAGATGTTGGGCATCCCTGCAGAGGTATTTGCTGTGACCAGGTCACAAGCAAGAATGCATGACACTGAACCAGCTCTGGATCCTGGAACAATGGACCAGATGCTTCCCAAGAGGAGGAGCAGTAGGGTTAAGGCAGTGCCTTCCCCTCTGTCTCAGATCAAGGATTCACTTCCAGAGGGAGGTGAAGCAGAACCTGAAGAAGGAACTGCCCCAGAGGGACTTGAACCTGACCAGGTTGAGTTCTTGGGGGCAGGGGGCCCTTCCAGGGAAGATCTGAGTAAGGAGCAACAGTGCTGCCCCTCTCTTGAACCCCTCAGACAGCAGGCTGCTGCTGAGGCTGCTGGGAGTGCTAGTGGGTCCCATAAAGTTTATTGGGATGAGGGACTCCTATATTCTGAGGGTAGAGACCCAGCCCCTGGAGCCACCAGGAGGTTGGTAATACCTCAGAAGTTTAGGGGGTTCCTCTTGACCTTAGCACATGATATCCCTTTGGCAGGACACTTGGGCCAAAACAAGACCTGGGACAGGCTTGTTCCACATTTTCATTGGCCACATATGTCAGAGGACACAAAGGAGTTTTGTCGCTCCTGTGTCACTTGCCAAGCCAGTGGTAAGGCAGGTGGCACAACAAAGGCCCCCCTGATACCACTACCTGTGGTGGGGGTACCCTTTGAAAGGGTAGGGATTGACATTGTTGGTCCCCTTGACCCTCAGACTGCATCTGGGCACAGATTTATCCTGGTGGTAGTGGATCATGCCACCAGGTACCCAGAGGCAATTCCTCTGAGGACCACCACAGCACCTGTGGTGGCAAGAGCCCTCATTGGAGTTTTCTCCAGAGTGGGTTTCCCAAAGGAGGTCATTTCTGACAGAGGTACCAACTTCATGTCAGGATATCTGAAAGCAATGTGGAAGGAGTGTGGTGTAACTTATAAGTTCACCACCCCCTATCACCCACAATGCAATGGTTTAGTTGAACGCTTCAACAAAACCTTGAAAGGAATGATTAAAGGACTCCCAGAGAAGCTTAGGCGGAAATGGGACCTTCTTCTTCCTTGCCTGTTGTTTGCATACAGAGAGGTTCCACAGAAGGGGGTTGGTTACAGCCCATTTGAGCTTCTGTTTGGGCATCCTGTGAGAGGTCCACTATGTTTGGTAAAAGAGGGCTGGGAGTTACCTCTCAAGCCCCCCAAACAAGATGTGATGGACTATGTACTTGGTCTCCGCTCCCGGATGGCAGAGTACATGAAAAAGGCAACCAAAAACCTGGAGGCCAGCCAAGAATTGCAAAAAGCTTGGCATGACCAAAAGGCTGTGCTGACTGTATACCAGCCAGGACAGAAAGTGTGGGTGTTGGAGCCTGTGGCCCCAGCAGCCCTCCAGGACAAGTGGAGTGGCCCCCATACAATAGTTGAACAGAAGGGAGAAGTCACCTATCTGGTGAATCTTGGAACTCCCAGGAGCCCCCTAAGGGTGCTTCATGTCAACAGATTAAAGCCATATGTTGACAGGGCTGACATGGGCTTGCTCATGGCAACTGATGAGGACCAGGAGGAGGAGAGTGACCCTCTCCCTGACCTGCTCTCTCAGAACCCTGATGATGGGTCAGTAGATGGTGTTGCTTTGGCAAGCAGCCTCACTGACCATCAGCAAACTGAGTGCAGACAAGTTCTGCAACAGTTTAGACATATGTTTAGCCTGACCCCTAGTCAGACTACCTGGTGCACCCATGAGGTGGACACTGGGGACAGTCTGCCTGTCAAGAATAAAATCTACAGGCAACCTGACCATGTCAGGGACTGTATCAGGACTGAAGTCCAGAAAATGTTGGAGTTAGGCGTGATTGAGCCTTCAGATAGCCCTTGGGCTAGCCCAGTAGTCCTGGTACCCAAGCCTCATACCCAGGGTGGTAAGAAAGAAATGAGGTTTTGTGTAGACTACAGAGGCCTCAATGCAGTCACTAGGACTGATGCCTATCCCATACCAAGGGCAGATGAGCTGATTGATACTTTGGCCTCAGCCAAGTATCTAAGCACATTTGACCTAACAGCTGGCTACTGGCAAATCAGATTAGCTGATGATGCAAAAGCCAAAACAGCATTTTCGACCCCTGGTGGGCACTACCACTTTGTGGTGATGCCCTTTGGATTGAAAAATGCACCTGCCACTTTTCAGAGGTTGGTGAATAAAGTTCTGGCAGGGATGGAAACTTATTGCTCAGCTTATCTAGATGATATTGCTGTCTTTAGTTCCTCCTGGCAGGATCACCTGGTCCACCTCAGAAATGTTTTGGAGGCCCTGCAGAAAGCAGGCCTCACTATCAAGGCCACCAAGTGCCAGATAGGGCAGAGTCAGGTTGTGTACCTGGGCCACCTTGTAGGTGGAGGCCAGGTTCAGCCTTTACAGAGCAAAATCCAAACCATAATGGAATGGGTTGCTCCAACCACCCAGACACAGGTGAGAGCCTTCTTAGGCCTGACTGGGTACTATAGGAGGTTTGTCAAGGGATATGGATCTATAGTGACCCCCTTGAATGATCTTACCTCTAAGAAAATGCCAAAAAAGGTTCAGTGGACAGCTAGCTGTCAAAAGGCATTTGAAGACCTAAAGCAGGCCATGTGCACTGCCCCCATCTTACAGAGTCCAGACTACACCAAAAAGTTCATTGTCCAAACAGATGCTTCTGAGCTGGGTGTGGGAGCTGTACTGTCTCAACTGAATGATGAAGGTCAAGACCAGCCAGTAGCTTTTATTAGCAGAAGGCTGACCCCTAGAGAGAAACGTTGGTCAGCTATAGAGAGGGAGGCCTTTGCTGTGGTATGGGCCCTGAAGAAGCTGAGGCCATACTTGTTTGGTACTCACTTCATAGTTCAGACTGACCACAAGCCCCTCCTATGGCTAAAGCAGATGAAAGGTGAAAACCCAAAACTTTTGAGGTGGTCCATTTCCCTACAGGGGATGGACTATACAGTGGAACATAGGCCTGGGACCCAACATGCCAATGCAGATGGACTCTCAAGGTATTTCCACTTTGAACACGAAGACTCAACTGGTCAAGGTTAGTTTAGTGTCCCTACGTTTGGGGGGGTTGTGTAGGAGAGTAGGATCTGCCTCTTATGTTGCCCCCACTTTTTTTCTGATGTTAGCACTGGTTTCTGGCTATAGTCTGGCTGGGTCCCTGCCAATCAGGGCCCCAGCCTCTCTGTTCTCTCTAAACGACATGGAGTGCACTCTAGGTGCACTAGTGATTGGATACTGTGGTGCCTTATGAGTCCCTAGTATATGGTACCTTAGGTGCCAAGGGCATAGGTACTTCACAGGCCTACCAGGGGCTGCAGCATGTGTTATGCCACCCCTGGGAAGCAGTCTAAATCTGACACCACAGGCCTGCTACTGCAGCCTGGGTGAGGTGGTGCTAGCACCCCTCACTGAGATATAGGTTTCCTATATCTCTCCTGCACACACATATAAACCTATCAGTCACCCCTAAGGCAGGCCCTATCAATCCTGAGGGCAGGGTGCTTGGCTTCTATGTGAGGGGGTGCCTCTGCCTGAGCAGGGCCCCTCTGCAGCTCTCAGAGTCTATTCTCTGGTGCTGTTTGTGGATGCGGTTAAACCATATACTATTAAGTGCATTATATCCTCGCGGTAAATGCTAACTTTGGAATGGCTGCATCAAAACATGTCGTGTTTGGTGTCAAACATCTTGGAATACTACCCCCCGCCAATCTTGGCGGCGGGGGTAGCATTCCACCCTTCTAGAGGGATAAGACATGTACCTGCTGTGGAAACGCGGTAGAATCCTAAAGAGCCCTGGCATCACAAAATGGATGCCACCAGTCACAGACACTGGGCTGCCCTCCTGCTGATGACCGAAACTCGCAGTGGAGGAAGCCCAACAATAGGCATCCTGTCACAGGGAGGTGTAACCACCTTCCAGACAGGGTTTAGTGTATTGGGGCTGGGTGGGTGCACTCTTAGAGTGCTTTGAAGTCCTGCACTGGGGGAGCAGAAGGCTCCTCTGTGCATATGCCAGTTCAAACCAGCTCAGGGGCTACCTGCCCCTGCTCTGGCGCGAAACTGGACAAAGGGAAGTGGGTGTAGCCACCCCTCCCTTGACCCTCCCATAGGTGGGGTCATAGAGCTAGTCCATCCCCTCTTTTTAGTATAAGAGGGGGAACCTTGCCATTGCAAAGCAGATAACCCCTGGACGACGCTCTACAGAAGAATCCTGGCCCTTCGACGTTCCACTACCTTTGGAAGACAGAAGAATCTCCCTTGGAGTCAAGGAGTGACTCCCCTGCTTGGCAGGCACCAAAAACGACAACGACGGTCGCAAACTACGCCGCTCCCGCCGGAGTCCGAAGTCCCTGCAGCCCAAGAAGTGGATTTCCTGACCTCTCCCAGGCCATCGTGAGTCCCCAGCGAAGCTGAGGCAAGTGGACCCCACGAGTAACGAGGAACCGCGACCCCTGGGTACCGTGCACTATTGTCGAGTGCAACCCCTTCACAACGTTCTACGAACTTGTGCTTTGGACCACGTGTGGTCCCGACCTCCAGCAGGAATCCCTCCGAAGATCAGAGGCCTACACCGTCCCGAGTGACCGTGGGCCCCTGTTGAGTGATTCCGCCCGAGGTGTCTTCGCGATCCCTTGCCCGCCGGCTTGTGGGTCCCCAGAAGACTTCTTAAAGAAACCAAAGGGCTCCCTGGTTGCTCCAGGCCTGCCCTGACTTACCCTCGCTGGGTGAGTCCCTCAGACCTTGCTGGTCTGCGCCATCGACTTTTCTTCATCTCCCCGAGACTTGCTGCTGCCAAGGCTTGTTGGCTCCAATCGAGTTGCCGACACCGCAGTCAGCTGCAGACGTCGAGGGACACACCGAATCCAGCTCCTGGTCGTCGTCGACACCTCCTGGACCACGTGGCTGAAGAGTCAAGGCACCCGCAACCGACCTGAATCAACCGACGACGGTGGGCATCCATCTTCCTTGCCCCGGGTCACTGCCAAGTGACTTTGAACACTGTCCCCTCTGCTTTCAGGTCATCCTTCTTCAGAATCCAGGCTTGGATTCCACCGGACACTTCTTCAGCTCCCGCAAGCAGCAAGTCTTCTTTGTTCGCCATTGAAAACGACGCCGCGACCCGACACCAAAGGACACCTATGCACCCGGCTTCCCTGGGTGAGGTAACTCCAGCACTACGGTGCTCCTGTGGGTGTGGGCCCTAGAACTACTTACCCTGTAAGTGACTTGCTTGTAGGTTCTCCCGAAGTATCCTAAAACTCTTTATTTCCAACCGCGACTTGCCCCATTGAAGTTAACGGCGATCCGCGCCTGTGTATCCACACTGCACGCGTCCCCCGTGGGTCCTTTACTTACCTGCCTTGGGTGGTTTCGTGAGGCCCCAGCACTTCTGAAGGCCCTAGGCCTTGTCTCCCTGCAAGTCGTTGTCCCTAAGTCTCTTACTTAGTATATGGTCTGGTACGCCCCTAGGGCCCCAGCCATATTTTGTGCTTAACTTATTGTGAAACGTTGATTTGTGCATATGTTTGTCTTCTAATCTCATAAAGAGATTAGTAGAGAGTTATTTAGAAATAAATACATATATATTTGATATATATACCTGTGTGGTGTCTTTTCATTTGGTGATTCAAGAGATTATATGGTAAAACAAGCTGCTTTACATTCCTCCGAGACTTAGCCTGAAGGCTGCTCTCCACAGCTACCACTAGGATAGCTTTCTTTAAAAGGTTGTCTTAAACCTATCTACCATAAGAGTCGATTTGCCCTGGTGCAAGGTGTCCACTTTAATTAGTGAACAGCATATACCAGGCCAACTTCTCACATTGGTGGGCAGCGTGTGGGATTCCAGCTTGCCATTGTTTTACCAGAAAATCTCTATTTGAATTACTAACTGAAAACCATTATAGGTACTCAAGGTACATATAAAGTCAAGCTTAGTATCAATAAGTTCTACTGAACTTAGAGCTGTGTGCCAAGGGATAGCACACCCTTTCCACAGCTCAAGCTAGGATCAGTAGGCCACAAACTAGTGTAGGTAGTACAACACTGCACAACACTAGAATGTCCTTAAAGGGTGGACCCAGTGGATCCACTCAGCCTCAGTATAAGGACATGGCTTTCTCTGACTTGAGAGCCATGTGTGTTGACAGACACCTGAGGCTAGGACAGAGTCCCTCAACACTACACCTGATAGATCTGCTGACAGCAGATGACCTTAGATTGGCTCTAGGAGCTAAAGGGTTTGAATCAGTGGGTGGGTCAGTCATAGTATCTGGGTCAGATGATGAAAATCAGAATGACCAAGACTCTGTGATTGAAGGGCCAGGCTCCAAGGGGCCTGAAAAGGACAGAGGAATTCTCCCTAAGAGAACTGACAGAGAGGAGGAGAGGCACAGATCCCCTTCCAGGGAATCTGACCACTCTTATCACTCTGGCAGAGAATTTGTCCAGCAGAGGAGCTCATACTTTTCCTTAAGAGAGACCTCCTCTGAGAGAAGGTGCAAACTGCTCCAGTATGAGGAAGCCAGAGTGGCCCTCAGAACCAAGCAGTTGGCACTGGATAGGGAAGCCCTGGAGATCCAGAGAGCTTCTAGAAAAGAGGGGTTAGAACCCCCTGGTGGCAGCAACAGTGTCCCTAGAGGCAGAGAATATATTCCTGACCATAGGAACCTGAGCAAGGTTGTTCCTCCCTACCAGAGTGGGGATGATATCCACAAGTGGATAACTGCTATGGAGAGGGCCTGTAGAGTACAGCAGGTCCCCCAAAAGCAGTGGGCAGCAATCTTGTGGCTCTCCTTTTCAGATAAAGGAAGAGACAAGCTCCTCACTGTTAGAGAGGAGGATGCTGATGATTATGAGGTCCTGAAGAGTGCACTGATAGATGGGTTTGGCTTAACCACTGAGCAGTACAGGTTGAAGTTCAGAGATACCCAGAAGGCACAGACTCAGGACTGGACTGACTTTGTTGATTGTGCAACCAAGGCTCTAGAGGGTTGGCTGGTTGGCAGTAGGGTTACTGATTTCAAGGGATTGTATAATCTGATGATGAGAGAACAGATCCTAAATAATTGCCAGAACCAGTTGTTGCATCAGTACCTGGTGGACTCTGATCTGACCTCTCCCCAAGAATTGGGAAAGAAGGCAGACAAATGGGTCAGAACCAGGGTGAGGCAGAAAACCCAGAACCAAGGGGGTGACACTAAGAAGCAAGATCCTAAAGGCTCTGAGAAAGGTGGGGATAAGTCAAAAGACCAGAAGTCTTCACAAGGGCCCCAAAAATCTGCATCTGGTGGGGAGTCACAGTCCAACAAGGGAAAAGGCCAAAAGAAGCCCTGGTGCAAATTCTGTAAACAGAAAGGGCACTGGACTTCTGATTGTACCAAGTCCAAAGACCAAACCACCACCACTCCTGCCCCTAAGGCAACTGTGCCCCCTAGCTCAGCTACTGGTGGAGGTGGTACGCAGAATAAGGGTGTAGTAGGGTTGACCCTGGGTTCTGAAGTGGATTCTGACCTAGTCAGAGTGACCACTCAGGCAATGCTGATTTGTGAGGGAAACATTGATATGTCCTTCCTAGTAAGCCCCAGTAATCTGGGCAAGTACAAACAGCAGCCTTTGATAAATGGCAAACAGGCTTTGGCATTTAGGGACACAGGTGCTAGTGTCACCATGGTGGCAGAGGACCTAGTGGACCCTGGACAGATCATCCTGGGTGAAATGTACCAGGTGACCAATGCAAGCAATGTCCAGACCAACCATAGTCTGGCAGTTGTGAATTTCTCCTGGGGAGGGGTAACTGGCCTCAAGAAGGTTGTAGTCAGTGCAGACCTCCCTGTAGAATGTCTATTGGGCAATGATCTAGAGACTTCAGCCTGGTCTGAAGTAGAGTTATGGACTCATGCTGAGATGTTGGGCATCCCTGCAGAGGTATTTGCTGTGACCAGGTCACAAGCAAGAATGCATGACACTGAACCAGCTCTGGATCCTGGAACAATGGACCAGATGCTTCCCAAGAGGAGGAGCAGTAGGGTTAAGGCAGTGCCTTCCCCTCTGTCTCAGATCAAGGATTCACTTCCAGAGGGAGGTGAAGCAGAACCTGAAGAAGGAACTGCCCCAGAGGGACTTGAACCTGACCAGGTTGAGTTCTTGGGGGCAGGGGGCCCTTCTAGGGAAGATCTGAGTAAGGAGCAACAGTGCTGCCCCTCTCTTGAACCCCTCAGACAGCAGGCTGCTGCTGAGGCTGCTGGGAGTGCTAGTGGGTCCCATAAAGTTTATTGGGATGAGGGACTCCTATATTCTGAGGGTAGAGACCCAGCCCCTGGAGCCACCAGGAGGTTGGTAATACCTCAGAAGTTTAGGGGTTCCTCTTGACCTTAGCACATGATATCCCTTTGGCAGGACACTTGGGCCAAAACAAGACCTGGGACAGGCTTGTTCCACATTTTCATTGGCCACATATGTCAGAGGACACAAAGGAGTTTTGTCGCTCCTGTGTCACTTGCCAAGCCAGTGGTAAGGCAGGTGGCACAACAAAGGCCCCCCTGATACCACTACCTGTGGTGGGGGTACCCTTTGAAAGGGTAGGGATTGACATTGTTGGTCCCCTTGACCCTCAGACTGCATCTGGGCACAGATTTATCCTGGTGGTAGTGGATCATGCCACCAGGTACCCAGAGGCAATTCCCCTGAGGACCACCACAGCACCTGTGGTGGCAAGAGCCCTCATTGGAGTTTTCTCCAGAGTGGGTTTCCCAAAGGAGGTCATTTCTGACAGAGGTACCAACTTCATGTCAGGATATCTGAAAGCAATGTGGAAGGAGTGTGGTGTAACTTATAAGTTCACCACCCCCTATCACCCACAATGCAATGGTTTAGTTGAACGCTTCAACAAAACCTTGAAAGGAATGATTAAAGGACTCCCAGAGAAGCTTAGGCGGAAATGGGACCTTCTTCTTCCTTGCCTGTTGTTTGCATACAGAGAGGTTCCACAGAAGGGGGTTGGTTACAGCCCATTTGAGCTTCTGTTTGGGCATCCTGTGAGAGGTCCACTATGTTTGGTAAAAGAGGGCTGGGAGTTACCTCTCAAGCCCCCCAAACAAGATGTGATGGACTATGTACTTGGTCTCCGCTCCCGGATGGCAGAGTACATGAAAAAGGCAACCAAAAACCTGGAGGCCAGCCAAGAATTGCAAAAAGCTTGGCATGACCAAAGGCTGTGCTGACTGTATACCAGCCAGGACAGAAAGTGTGGGTGTTGGAGCCTGTGGCCCCAGCAGCCCTCCAGGACAAGTGGAGTGGCCCCCATACAATAGTTGAACAGAAGGGAGAAGTCACCTATCTGGTGAATCTTGGAACTCCCAGGAGCCCCCTAAGGGTGCTTCATGTCAACAGATTAAAGCCATATGTTGACAGGGCTGACATGGGCTTGCTCATGGCAACTGATGAGGACCAGGAGGAGGAGAGTGACCCTCTCCCTGACCTGCTCTCTCAGAACCCTGATGATGGGTCAGTAGATGGTGTTGCTTTGGCAAGCAGCCTCACTGACCATCAGCAAACTGAGTGCAGACAAGTTCTGCAACAGTTTAGACATATGTTTAGCCTGACCCCTAGTCAGACTACCTGGTGCACCCATGAGGTGGACACTGGGGACAGTCTGCCTGTCAAGAATAAAATCTACAGGCAACCTGACCATGTCAGGGACTGTATCAGGACTGAAGTCCAGAAAATGTTGGAGTTAGGCGTGATTGAGCCTTCAGATAGCCCTTGGGCTAGCCCAGTAGTCCTGGTACCCAAGCCTCATACCCAGGGTGGTAAGAAAGAAATGAGGTTTTGTGTAGACTACAGAGGCCTCAATGCAGTCACTAGGACTGATGCCTATCCCATACCAAGGGCAGATGAGCTGATTGATACTTTGGCCTCAGCCAAGTATCTAAGCACATTTGACCTAACAGCTGGCTACTGGCAAATCAGATTAGCTGATGATGCAAAAGCCAAAACAGCATTTTCGACCCCTGGTGGGCACTACCACTTTGTGGTGATGCCCTTTGGATTGAAAAATGCACCTGCCACTTTTCAGAGGTTGGTGAATAAAGTTCTGGCAGGGATGGAAACTTATTGCTCAGCTTATCTAGATGATATTGCTGTCTTTAGTTCCTCCTGGCAGGATCACCTGGTCCACCTCAGAAATGTTTTGGAGGCCCTGCAGAAAGCAGGCCTCACTATCAAGGCCACCAAGTGCCAGATAGGGCAGAGTCAGGTTGTGTACCTGGGCCACCTTGTAGGTGGAGGCCAGGTTCAGCCTTTACAGAGCAAAATCCAAACCATAATGGAATGGGTTGCTCCAACCACCCAGACACAGGTGAGAGCCTTCTTAGGCCTGACTGGGTACTATAGGAGGTTTGTCAAGGGATATGGATCTATAGTGACCCCCTTGAATGATCTTACCTCTAAGAAAATGCCAAAAAAGGTTCAGTGGACAGCTAGCTGTCAAAAGGCATTTGAAGACCTAAAGCAGGCCATGTGCACTGCCCCCATCTTACAGAGTCCAGACTACACCAAAAAGTTCATTGTCCAAACAGATGCTTCTGAGCTGGGTGTGGGAGCTGTACTGTCTCAACTGAATGATGAAGGTCAAGACCAGCCAGTAGCTTTTATTAGCAGAAGGCTGACCCCTAGAGAGAAACGTTGGTCAGCTATAGAGAGGGAGGCCTTTGCTGTGGTATGGGCCCTGAAGAAGCTGAGGCCATACTTGTTTGGTACTCACTTCATAGTTCAGACTGACCACAAGCCCCTCCTATGGCTAAAGCAGATGAAAGGTGAAAACCCAAAACTTTTGAGGTGGTCCATTTCCCTACAGGGGATGGACTATACAGTGGAACATAGGCCTGGGACCCAACATGCCAATGCAGATGGACTCTCAAGGTATTTCCACTTTGAACACGAAGACTCAACTGGTCAAGGTTAGTTTAGTGTCCCTACGTTTGGGGGGGTTGTGTAGGAGAGTAGGATCTGCCTCTTATGTTGCCCCCACTTTTTTTCTGATGTTAGCACTGGTTTCTGGCTATAGTCTGGCTGGGTCCCTGCCAATCAGGGCCCCAGCCTCTCTGTTCTCTCTAAACGACATGGAGTGCACTCTAGGTGCACTAGTGATTGGATACTGTGGTGCCTTATGAGTCCCTAGTATATGGTACCTTAGGTGCCAAGGGCATAGGTACTTCACAGGCCTACCAGGGGCTGCAGCATGTGTTATGCCACCCCTGGGAAGCAGTCTAAATCTGACACCACAGGCCTGCTACTGCAGCCTGGGTGAGGTGGTGCTAGCACCCCTCACTGAGATATAGGTTTCCTATATCTCTCCTGCACACACATATAAACCTATCAGTCACCCCTAAGGCAGGCCCTATCAATCCTGAGGGCAGGGTGCTTGGCTTCTATGTGAGGGGGTGCCTCTGCCTGAGCAGGGCCCCTCTGCAGCTCTCAGAGTCTATTCTCTGGTGCTGTTTGTGGATGCGGTTAAACCATATACTACTTAAGTGCATTATATCCTCGCGGTAAATGCTAACTTTGGAATGGCTGCATCAAAACATGTCGTGTTTGGTGTCAAACATCTTGGAATACTACCCCCCGCCAATCTTGGCGGCGGGGGTAGCATTCCACCCTTCTAGAGGGATAAGACATGTACCTGCTGTGGAAACGCGGTAGAATCCTAAAGAGCCCTGGCATCACAAAATGGATGCCACCAGTCACAGACACTGGGCTGCCCTCCTGCTGATGACCGAAACTCGCAGTGGAGGAAGCCCAACAATAGGCATCCTGTCACAGGGAGGTGTAACCACCTTCCAGACAGGGTTTAGTGTATTGGGGCTGGGTGGGTGCACTCTTAGAGTGCTTTGAAGTCCTGCACTGGGGGAGCAGAAGGCTCCTCTGTGCATATGCCAGTTCAAACCAGCTCAGGGGCTACCTGCCCCTGCTCTGGCGCGAAACTGGACAAAGGGAAGTGGGTGTAGCCACCCCCTCCCTTGACCCTCCCATAGGTGGGGTCATAGAGCTAGTCCATCCCCTCTTTTTAGTATAAGAGGGGGAACCTTGCCATTGCAAAGCAGATAACCCCTGGACGACGCTCTACAGAAGAATCCTGGCCCTTCGACGTTCCACTACCTTTGGAAGACAGAAGAATCTCCCTTGGAGTCAAGGAGTGACTCCCCTGCTTGGCAGGCACCAAAAACGACAACGACGGTCGCAAACTACGCCGCTCCCGCCGGAGTCCGAAGTCCCTGCAGCCCAAGAAGTGGATTTCCTGACCTCTCCCAGGCCATCGTGAGTCCCCAGCGAAGCTGAGGCAAGTGGACCCCACGAGTAACGAGGAACCGCGACCCCTGGGTACCGTGCACTATTGTCGAGTGCAACCCCTTCACAACGTTCTACGAACTTGTGCTTTGGACCACGTGTGGTCCCGACCTCCAGCAGGAATCCCTCCGAAGATCAGAGGCCTACACCGTCCCGAGTGACCGTGGGCCCCTGTTGAGTGATTCCGCCCGAGGTGTCTTCGCGATCCCTTGCCCGCCGGCTTGTGGGTCCCCAGAAGACTTCTTAAAGAAACCAAAGGGCTCCCCTGGTTGCTCCAGGCCTGCCCTGACTTACCCTCGCTGGGTGAGTCCCTCAGACCTTGCTGGTCTGCGCCATCGACTTTTCTTCATCTCCCCGAGACTTGCTGCTGCCAAGGCTTGTTGGCTCCAATCGAGTTGCCGACACCGCAGTCAGCTGCAGACGTCGAGGGACACACCGAATCCAGCTCCTGGTCGTCGTCGACACCTCCTGGACCACGTGGCTGAAGAGTCAAGGCACCCGCAACCGACCTGAATCAACCGACGACGGTGGGCATCCATCTTCCTTGCCCCGGGTCACTGCCAAGTGACTTTGAACACTGTCCCCTCTGCTTTCAGGTCATCCTTCTTCAGAATCCAGGCTTGGATTCCACCGGACACTTCTTCAGCTCCCGCAAGCAGCAAGTCTTCTTTGTTCGCCATTGAAAACGACGCCGCGACCCGACACCAAAGGACACCTATGCACCCGGCTTCCCTGGGTGAGGTAACTCCAGCACTACGGTGCTCCTGTGGGTGTGGGCCCTAGAACTACTTACCCTGTAAGTGACTTGCTTGTAGGTTCTCCCGAAGTATCCTAAAACTCTTTATTTCCAACCGCGACTTGCCCCATTGAAGTTAACGGCGATCCGCGCCTGTGTATCCACACTGCACGCGTCCCCCGTGGGTCCTTTACTTACCTGCCTTGGGTGGTTTCGTGAGGCCCCAGCACTTCTGAAGGCCCTAGGCCTTGTCTCCCTGCAAGTCGTTGTCCCTAAGTCTCTTACTTAGTATATGGTCTGGTACGCCCCTAGGGCCCCAGCCATATTTTGTGCTTAACTTATTGTGAAACGTTGATTTGTGCATATGTTTGTCTTCTAATCTCATAAAGAGATTAGTAGAGAGTTATTTAGAAATAAATACATATATATTTGATATATATACCTGTGTGGTGTCTTTTCATTTGGTGATTCAAGAGATTATATGGTAAAACAAGCTGCTTTACATTCCTCCGAGACTTAGCCTGAAGGCTGCTCTCCACAGCTACCACTAGGATAGCTTTCTTTAAAAGGTTGTCTTAAACCTATCTACCATAAGAGTCGATTTGCCCTGGTGCAAGGTGTCCACTTTAATTAGTGAACAGCATATACCAGGCCAACTTCTCACATTGGTGGGCAGCGTGTGGGATTCCAGCTTGCCATTGTTTTACCAGAAAATCTCTATTTGAATTACTAACTGAAAACCATTATAGGTACTCAAGGTACATATAAAGTCAAGCTTAGTATCAATAAGTTCTACTGAACTTAGAGCTGTGTGCCAAGGGATAGCACACCCTTTCCACAGCTCAAGCTAGGATCAGTAGGCCACAAACTAGTGTAGGTAGTACAACACTGCACAACACTAGAATGTCCTTAAAGGGTGGACCCAGTGGATCCACTCAGCCTCAGTATAAGGACATGGCTTTCTCTGACTTGAGAGCCATGTGTGTTGACAGACACCTGAGGCTAGGACAGAGTCCCTCAACACTACACCTGATAGATCTGCTGACAGCAGATGACCTTAGATTGGCTCTAGGAGCTAAAGGGTTTGAATCAGTGGGTGGGTCAGTCATAGTATCTGGGTCAGATGATGAAAATCAGAATGACCAAGACTCTGTGATTGAAGGGCCAGGCTCCAAGGGGCCTGAAAAGGACAGAGGAATTCTCCCTAAGAGAACTGACAGAGAGGAGGAGAGGCACAGATCCCCTTCCAGGGAATCTGACCACTCTTATCACTCTGGCAGAGAATTTGTCCAGCAGAGGAGCTCATACTTTTCCTTAAGAGAGACCTCCTCTGAGAGAAGGTGCAAACTGCTCCAGTATGAGGAAGCCAGAGTGGCCCTCAGAACCAAGCAGTTGGCACTGGATAGGGAAGCCCTGGAGATCCAGAGAGCTTCTAGAAAAGAGGGGTTAGAACCCCCTGGTGGCAGCAACAGTGTCCCTAGAGGCAGAGAATATATTCCTGACCATAGGAACCTGAGCAAGGTTGTTCCTCCCTACCAGAGTGGGGATGATATCCACAAGTGGATAACTGCTATGGAGAGGGCCTGTAGAGTACAGCAGGTCCCCCAAAAGCAGTGGGCAGCAATCTTGTGGCTCTCCTTTTCAGATAAAGGAAGAGACAAGCTCCTCACTGTTAGAGAGGAGGATGCTGATGATTATGAGGTCCTGAAGAGTGCACTGATAGATGGGTTTGGCTTAACCACTGAGCAGTACAGGTTGAAGTTCAGAGATACCCAGAAGGCACAGACTCAGGACTGGACTGACTTTGTTGATTGTGCAACCAAGGCTCTAGAGGGTTGGCTGGTTGGCAGTAGGGTTACTGATTTCAAGGGATTGTATAATCTGATGATGAGAGAACAGATCCTAAATAATTGCCAGAACCAGTTGTTGCATCAGTACCTGGTGGACTCTGATCTGACCTCTCCCCAAGAATTGGGAAAGAAGGCAGACAAATGGGTCAGAACCAGGGTGAGGCAGAAAACCCAGAACCAAGGGGGTGACACTAAGAAGCAAGATCCTAAAGGCTCTGAGAAAGGTGGGGATAAGTCAAAAGACCAGAAGTCTTCACAAGGGCCCCAAAAATCTGCATCTGGTGGGGAGTCACAGTCCAACAAGGGAAAAGGCCAAAAGAAGCCCTGGTGCAAATTCTGTAAACAGAAAGGGCACTGGACTTCTGATTGTACCAAGTCCAAAGACCAAACCACCACCACTCCTGCCCCTAAGGCAACTGTGCCCCCTAGCTCAGCTACTGGTGGAGGTGGTACGCAGAATAAGGGTGTAGTAGGGTTGACCCTGGGTTCTGAAGTGGATTCTGACCTAGTCAGAGTGACCACTCAGGCAATGCTGATTTGTGAGGGAAACATTGATATGTCCTTCCTAGTAAGCCCCAGTAATCTGGGCAAGTACAAACAGCAGCCTTTGATAAATGGCAAACAGGCTTTGGCATTTAGGGACACAGGTGCTAGTGTCACCATGGTGGCAGAGGACCTAGTGGACCCTGGACAGATCATCCTGGGTGAAATGTACCAGGTGACCAATGCAAGCAATGTCCAGACCAACCATAGTCTGGCAGTTGTGAATTTCTCCTGGGGAGGGGTAACTGGCCTCAAGAAGGTTGTAGTCAGTGCAGACCTCCCTGTAGAATGTCTATTGGGCAATGATCTAGAGACTTCAGCCTGGTCTGAAGTAGAGTTATGGACTCATGCTGAGATGTTGGGCATCCCTGCAGAGGTATTTGCTGTGACCAGGTCACAAGCAAGAATGCATGACACTGAACCAGCTCTGGATCCTGGAACAATGGACCAGATGCTTCCCAAGAGGAGGAGCAGTAGGGTTAAGGCAGTGCCTTCCCCTCTGTCTCAGATCAAGGATTCACTTCCAGAGGGAGGTGAAGCAGAACCTGAAGAAGGAACTGCCCCAGAGGGACTTGAACCTGACCAGGTTGAGTTCTTGGGGGCAGGGGGCCCTTCCAGGGAAGATCTGAGTAAGGAGCAACAGTGCTGCCCCTCTCTTGAACCCCTCAGACAGCAGGCTGCTGCTGAGGCTGCTGGGAGTGCTAGTGGGTCCCATAAAGTTTATTGGGATGAGGGACTCCTATATTCTGAGGGTAGAGACCCAGCCCCTGGAGCCACCAGGAGGTTGGTAATACCTCAGAAGTTTAGGGGTTCCTCTTGACCTTAGCACATGATATCCCTTTGGCAGGACACTTGGGCCAAAACAAGACCTGGGACAGGCTTGTTCCACATTTTCATTGGCCACATATGTCAGAGGACACAAAGGAGTTTTGTCGCTCCTGTGTCACTTGCCAAGCCAGTGGTAAGGCAGGTGGCACAACAAAGGCCCCCCTGATACCACTACCTGTGGTGGGGGTACCCTTTGAAAGGGTAGGGATTGACATTGTTGGTCCCCTTGACCCTCAGACTGCATCTGGGCACAGATTTATCCTGGTGGTAGTGGATCATGCCACCAGGTACCCAGAGGCAATTCCCCTGAGGACCACCACAGCACCTGTGGTGGCAAGAGCCCTCATTGGAGTTTTCTCCAGAGTGGGTTTCCCAAAGGAGGTCATTTCTGACAGAGGTACCAACTTCATGTCAGGATATCTGAAAGCAATGTGGAAGGAGTGTGGTGTAACTTATAAGTTCACCACCCCCTATCACCCACAATGCAATGGTTTAGTTGAACGCTTCAACAAAACCTTGAAAGGAATGATTAAAGGACTCCCAGAGAAGCTTAGGCGGAAATGGGACCTTCTTCTTCCTTGCCTGTTGTTTGCATACAGAGAGGTTCCACAGAAGGGGGTTGGTTACAGCCCATTTGAGCTTCTGTTTGGGCATCCTGTGAGAGGTCCACTATGTTTGGTAAAAGAGGGCTGGGAGTTACCTCTCAAGCCCCCCAAACAAGATGTGATGGACTATGTACTTGGTCTCCGCTCCCGGATGGCAGAGTACATGAAAAAGGCAACCAAAAACCTGGAGGCCAGCCAAGAATTGCAAAAAGCTTGGCATGACCAAAGGCTGTGCTGACTGTATACCAGCCAGGACAGAAAGTGTGGGTGTTGGAGCCTGTGGCCCCAGCAGCCCTCCAGGACAAGTGGAGTGGCCCCCATACAATAGTTGAACAGAAGGGAGAAGTCACCTATCTGGTGAATCTTGGAACTCCCAGGAGCCCCCTAAGGGTGCTTCATGTCAACAGATTAAAGCCATATGTTGACAGGGCTGACATGGGCTTGCTCATGGCAACTGATGAGGACCAGGAGGAGGAGAGTGACCCTCTCCCTGACCTGCTCTCTCAGAACCCTGATGATGGGTCAGTAGATGGTGTTGCTTTGGCAAGCAGCCTCACTGACCATCAGCAAACTGAGTGCAGACAAGTTCTGCAACAGTTTAGACATATGTTTAGCCTGACCCCTAGTCAGACTACCTGGTGCACCCATGAGGTGGACACTGGGGACAGTCTGCCTGTCAAGAATAAAATCTACAGGCAACCTGACCATGTCAGGGACTGTATCAGGACTGAAGTCCAGAAAATGTTGGAGTTAGGCGTGATTGAGCCTTCAGATAGCCCTTGGGCTAGCCCAGTAGTCCTGGTACCCAAGCCTCATACCCAGGGTGGTAAGAAAGAAATGAGGTTTTGTGTAGACTACAGAGGCCTCAATGCAGTCACTAGGACTGATGCCTATCCCATACCAAGGGCAGATGAGCTGATTGATACTTTGGCCTCAGCCAAGTATCTAAGCACATTTGACCTAACAGCTGGCTACTGGCAAATCAGATTAGCTGATGATGCAAAAGCCAAAACAGCATTTTCGACCCCTGGTGGGCACTACCACTTTGTGGTGATGCCCTTTGGATTGAAAAATGCACCTGCCACTTTTCAGAGGTTGGTGAATAAAGTTCTGGCAGGGATGGAAACTTATTGCTCAGCTTATCTAGATGATATTGCTGTCTTTAGTTCCTCCTGGCAGGATCACCTGGTCCACCTCAGAAATGTTTTGGAGGCCCTGCAGAAAGCAGGCCTCACTATCAAGGCCACCAAGTGCCAGATAGGGCAGAGTCAGGTTGTGTACCTGGGCCACCTTGTAGGTGGAGGCCAGGTTCAGCCTTTACAGAGCAAAATCCAAACCATAATGGAATGGGTTGCTCCAACCACCCAGACACAGGTGAGAGCCTTCTTAGGCCTGACTGGGTACTATAGGAGGTTTGTCAAGGGATATGGATCTATAGTGACCCCCTTGAATGATCTTACCTCTAAGAAAATGCCAAAAAAGGTTCAGTGGACAGCTAGCTGTCAAAAGGCATTTGAAGACCTAAAGCAGGCCATGTGCACTGCCCCCATCTTACAGAGTCCAGACTACACCAAAAAGTTCATTGTCCAAACAGATGCTTCTGAGCTGGGTGTGGGAGCTGTACTGTCTCAACTGAATGATGAAGGTCAAGACCAGCCAGTAGCTTTTATTAGCAGAAGGCTGACCCCTAGAGAGAAACGTTGGTCAGCTATAGAGAGGGAGGCCTTTGCTGTGGTATGGGCCCTGAAGAAGCTGAGGCCATACTTGTTTGGTACTCACTTCATAGTTCAGACTGACCACAAGCCCCTCCTATGGCTAAAGCAGATGAAAGGTGAAAACCCAAAACTTTTGAGGTGGTCCATTTCCCTACAGGGGATGGACTATACAGTGGAACATAGGCCTGGGACCCAACATGCCAATGCAGATGGACTCTCAAGGTATTTCCACTTTGAACACGAAGACTCA
Organism: Calotriton arnoldi; assembly: GCA_963921515.1. NCBI lineage: Eukaryota > Metazoa > Chordata > Amphibia > Caudata > Salamandridae > Calotriton > Calotriton arnoldi. Next base: position 1,274 of record CAWUFW010026143.1, on the reverse strand, counting down.
ACTGGTCAAGGTTAGTTTAGTGTCCCTACGTTTGGGGGGGGTTGTGTAGGAGAGTAGGATCTGCCTCTTATGTTGCCCCCACTTTTTTTCTGATGTTAGCACTGGTTTCTGGCTATAGTCTGGCTGGGTCCCTGCCAATCAGGGCCCCAGCCTCTCTGTTCTCTCTAAACGACATGGAGTGCACTCTAGGTGCACTAGTGATTGGATACTGTGGTGCCTTATGAGTCCCTAGTATATGGTACCTTAGGTGCCAAGGGCATAGGTACTTCACAGGCCTACCAGGGGCTGCAGCATGTGTTATGCCACCCCTGGGAAGCAGTCTAAATCTGACACCACAGGCCTGCTACTGCAGCCTGGGTGAGGTGGTGCTAGCACCCCTCACTGAGATATAGGTTTCCTATATCTCTCCTGCACACACATATAAACCTATCAGTCACCCCTAAGGCAGGCCCTATCAATCCTGAGGGCAGGGTGCTTGGCTTCTATGTGAGGGGGTGCCTCTGCCTGAGCAGGGCCCCTCTGCAGCTCTCAGAGTCTATTCTCTGGTGCTGTTTGTGGATGCGGTTAAACCATATACTATTTAAGTGCATTATATCCTCGCGGTAAATGCTAACTTTGGAATGGCTGCATCAAAACATGTCGTGTTTGGTGTCAAACATCTTGGAATACTACCCCCCGCCAATCTTGGCGGCGGGGGTAGCATTCCACCCTTCTAGAGGGATAAGACATGTACCTGCTGTGGAAACGCGGTAGAATCCTAAAGAGCCCTGGCATCACAAAATGGATGCCACCAGTCACAGACACTGGGCTGCCCTCCTGCTGATGACCGAAACTCGCAGTGGAGGAAGCCCAACAATAGGCATCCTGTCACAGGGAGGTGTAACCACCTTCCAGACAGGGTTTAGTGTATTGGGGCTGGGTGGGTGCACTCTTAGAGTGCTTTGAAGTCCTGCACTGGGGGAGCAGAAGGCTCCTCTGTGCATATGCCAGTTCAAACCAGCTCAGGGGCTACCTGCCCCTGCTCTGGCGCGAAACTGGACAAAGGGAAGTGGGTGTAGCCACCCCCTCCCTTGACCCTCCCATAGGTGGGGTCATAGAGCTAGTCCATCCCCTCTTTTTAGTATAAGAGGGGGAACCTTGCCATTGCAAAGCAGATAACCCCTGGACGACGCTCTACAGAAGAATCCTGGCCCTTCGACGTTCCACTACCTTTGGAAGACAGAAGAATCTCCCTTGGAGTCAAGGAGTGACTCCCCTGCTTGGCAGGCACCAAA
>CAWUFW010026142.1:0-36441 GCA_963921515.1 Calotriton arnoldi | reverse complement strand
GGTCCCTGCCAATCAGGTTCCCAGGGCCAGTGTTCTTTCCCCAAAACTAACCCAATTGGCATCTCTGGCCACAGGTCAGCCCCTGGTAAATGGTACCACAGGTACCCAGGGCACTGTGACCAGGGAAGACCTCTAAGGGCTGCAGCACTTATTGTGCCACCTTTAGAGGCCCTGTACCTTTACACACACACACTGCCTTTGCAGGCTGCGTGGTTTGGTGCAGAACAAAGTGAAGAGTCGACTTGGCACACATCCCTGTGTGCCATGCCTACAACCCACTGCCTTGGCATAGATCAGTCACCCCTCTATCTGGGTGCACTATACCAGTGGTGAGGGTACAGGTGCATGAGCCCTGTACCCCTACAGTGTCTAAGGCCATTCTTAGACATTGTAAGTGCAGTGCTGCCATTAAAAGTATATGGTGCTGGGAGTTTGTCATTACGAACTCCACAGCGCCATAATGGCTACACTAAAAACTGAGACGTTTGGTATCAAACTTCTCAGCACATTAAACCCACACTGATGCCAGTGTGGGATTTAATGAAAAATGCACACAGAGGGCATCTTAGAGATGCCCCCTGAAAACTAACCCACCACTAGTTTCCAAACTGAGTGGCTGCTTTCAGCTGCGACCACCAGACATGTTTCTGGACCCCTGGGTCGAGAGCCTGCTGCTCTCTGGGGCCTGAAACAATGCACATCCTGGGACGAGGTGCCAAGCCTCCTCCCCCAGGATGGACAGGGTTCACGAAGGGGAAGCTTCAAAGGCTTGCCGCCTTTGTGAGCTTCCCCAGGCCACTTGCTGCTTTCAGCAACTGGTCCCCACTGGTTCTGACCTCCGCTTTGGGCGGGAGAACCGGCGGGAAAAACAAGTGAGGGAGAGAGGTGTGCCCACCTCTGCCAACTCCACCACTCAGGTGGGGGAGGCGAGGTGAAGCACAACTCTGTCCCCGCCATTTTGCAGATGGGGGGGACTCAGCCAACCAGGGACAGGCTCATGCCCCCCTCCCACTGGAGGGTGGCATAATAGGGGGTGTACCCAGCCCAGGGAAGGGACCCATTGGTCCCTGCCTTTTACCTACCTGTAACGCCCCTAAATCTAGTATTTAGGGGCACCCCTGAACCTTGCTTTGTCAGACAAGAACCTGCAACAAGAAAAACAAGCATTGGCATAGCCAATAGGTCTCGCTTTTGGGACCTTATAAGTATTTAGTTACGCAGCACAATATCCTTGGTGCAACAACATCAACTGTTGCATGGCTAAACACTTATAAGGTCCCAAAGGCGAGACCTATTGGCTATGCCAATGCTTGTTTACTATTCTGTTTAACTTTGCATTTGGGCCTTCGTGGCATTTATTCTGTTCTGTTTGACTTTGAGATATTTTCTCTAATAAAACCCTTTTAACTTTAAAAAAAATAATAATAACCGACGCGATTCACTGATACTGAGGTAGCAGAAGGAAATGCAAGGCGGAGAGGCGATTGAGATCTGTTCTGCTTTAAAGTTTAATATAAGAGCACGCTTTAAAGTCTCGAACTCTTCTGACCTCGCTGAGCCCTCGATCTGTGTTGCACACTTCCCGGTTCTGCACACCTTGCACATTTCCTGGATCGGCACTCGTCAGAGATGTTCCCCTTTTGAACTTTGAACTATTCTGTGACAAGATAACAGTCTGTCTTGTTGCGGGGGCGCCGGGCAGGGGAAGCAGCTGCCTTCCTCGCTGGCTTCCTTCTTTGCGCTTAGTCCTGTGGACTGGTCGGGGTGAGTAGAGGGCACTGAGGAGGTAAACTATGGAATGTTGAAATAGAGTGATATCCCTGAGTGGAGGGAGATGTTTCCAAGAGGGAAGTAGAGACAGTGGAGATTGTACCCTTGTTGTAGGAGACAAGACCTGACTTTGTTAAGAGAGTAACCTCATGAACAAGCGCGCGCGCGCTAAAAGTAAAAAAAAAGTGTCGGCAAAAGTGAAAGCATTTCACCTGCGGGAGCGAGCAGCGCCAGGAGCGATAATTGCTACCATATGGCGCCGCTCGCTCCCGCAAGTGAATCGCCAAACGTGCACGCGTTGCCATTGAAGGCAATGGAATGCGTGCACGTTTTTGGCTGAAAAGCCGAAGCGATTGCTAAAGGTCTTTTGCCTATGCAGCGCATGCGCGCTGCGTAGGCGAGACCTAAAAAGGACCGTACAGCCGTGCAGCAGCTAACAAGAGGAAGACGCCCACTGACTTGGCCCCAGCCCTACCGGCCTGTCTCCCCCTCGAACCTGCTCCTGCGAAATCCCGGTGTGTCCTGCAGCCAGCAACCTCGAAAACCCCGGAGGACCTGCCTGCCTTTAAGCACAAAGACTTTGTCTCCCGTGAACTCCGGATTTGTTAATCTGCAACCTCTGGCTCCGGCCGGATACCGCGGATCCGCCGCACTCTGCACCCGCCGTCCACGGCCCGAGCTTGAGTGGGCAAACACCACGAGGAGGTCACCCCGGCGATCCTGACCCGAGATCCGGCGACCCCTGACCTGCCTCAAGCCTCCAGCCGACGCCTGCAGCCTAAATCCAGAAGGCCCCCCTAACTGCGACCAGGAGCTGGTAAGAAGAACCGACCCCAAAAGGCACCCCTGCACTCGACGCCCCATGGCCTTGTGTGCCTAAACCAACCCCTAACTTCCCAACTTACCTCTCGAAGTGGTGGTCGCACCCAGAAGACCTTCGTCCCCGAGCCTGCAGTGCCTTTGCAAACCGGAGGTTCCTCATTGAAACCAACAGGGCGCCCGACGTCGAAACAGCACCCTGCACCCGGCCGCCCTAGTGCCGCTGAGGGTGCACCTTTGGTGCTACTTTTTTTCCCCATTTGCCCTGAGCTAAAGTCCAGGAGCTTTGCTCCCACAACCCAGTGGCCTGCTTGCCAGCAGCCACCAACCGGAGACCCCCTATCCCCCATTGGATAACATTGGGCCTCAGCACTCTGCACCCGGCCGCCCTAGTGCTGCTGAGGGTGTAACGAGGGTGCATCCTTGACCCTGGGGGAACCCTTGTTCTAACCCCAGAAGCTCGACTCCAAAGACCGATTACTTACCTGGTAACCATTAACTTCATTTCTCTCCATAGGAACCTATTGACTGTTTTTCTCTGAAAAATGTTCTAAGTGTGGAGTTGATTTGTATGGAAACCTGAAAAATAACAATTGTGCAAAACTGATTTTACTTACCTTTTCTCTAGGACATGTCCCAGTGTGATATCTAGGCATATCACACTGAGTAGAAAAAGTAATCTAAAAAGTAATCTCAAAAGTAACATAAAAGTAACTTACCTGTAATTTTCATTGCAAAGTCGATACAAAGCATATGTACAGCATTTCACAGTATTGCATTACCAGTAATTCAAACTGTAACCATTTCAAAGTACATTTACAACTGCATTTCAAACTGTATATTTACTGCAAAGTACTTATCAACTTACCTGTGCCAGGCCTGCTTGGTTCTAGAAAATAAAATAACTAAAAGAATATTTTTATACAAAAACAATTGGTCTGAAGTTCAGTCTTTGAGTGTGTGAATTCGTTTGCTGACTGAGTGTGTACAACAAATGCTTAACACTGTCCTCTGATACTGCCTTACTGCTCGACCACACTACCACAAATAGAGAGTGAGGTGCTATCTAACGTTACCTCTGCCTACCCTTGGGGATCCGCTGGACTCTGTGCACACTATACCTCACTTTGGTATAGTATATACAGAGCCAGCTTTCTACAGGTACTGCATCTACTTTCTTCATTAAGTTGTTGCTGGTAGTATCCAGCATTGATGTCATGCTTGGAGAACCACTTTACTCTATTGACTGAAGCAAGCAAAACTCTCTTGATGGCCTTGTTGCAAAGCTGCATGTCTATACAAATTCTAAGTGCCCATCTGTGTGGGGTTCTTTGCCACAAAAATGAGAGTTGCCGTGAGGGCGAGGTTTGCCACCTTCTCAATGGCTCTTGTTGCTTCCAACTTATAATTTCAGCTTCAACTTGGGCTGTGATGTGTAATTTTTCAGTAGGTTCTCTGTGCTGCTGGGCGTACAGGCAGGCTACTATCTAGATGAATGGGACAGGTCATGAAGCATCCCAGGCCTGTGAATAGGCACTTAAATTCATGACTAATATATTCAAGTTTGCATGTGTGCTTTCAGCTTAAAGTATAGATAACACAGTGCCTTTTCAGTGCTGTATCTTATCGGGGGGCTTGTGCCCATGTCTGTTATAAAAATTCACTTTCAGAGTTTGCAGTTCATGCTGGGTGTCTGTTTCAAAAGTCACTGCCCATGAAAATATGTAGATGTGGATCATGGTTTTCACCAATTCACTAAGGCTTTACCCAGAACAATTGTTGGTGGACTATGACGTTGATAGACCTTCCTGCTTGGATGAGGGCAGGGATAAAATCAATTTGTTTCACCTTTTGCTAGGGTTTCCTGGGGGTACCAGTTCTGTCTAGAAACAAGAGTAGGAATATGTTATCTTTGTCATCATCATTTTGGAGCTGAGATCAGAATGTTTGTTGCACCACTCTAGAAGGGATGGTTGTTCCCTGTGTGGTTATGGCGGGATCTCTGCTTTGGCTGGACACAAATCCAGGACAGGCATCAGGCTAGCAGCGTTGGTACATTGCCCAACGCCTTAGACATAGTGTTTGGAGTCAAGGACTTCAAGTTATCAATTTTGGTTTGTCCTTTGGTTAAGTAGGCCCAATCCCCTGTGGTACAAACCAATTGGCTGCCTGTTCACTGTATCACATTATGGATCTGTGAAAGAGCAATGTCTGCAGTTGAGGTATTGTTTCTACGCATATGTTCATGCCGTTAGAACTTGTATTTATGGTGCATTAATGCAAAGTCTTTATTAATATGGGAATCCTGTAAAGAAATGCTGTGAGCTTAGCGTACACTACTGACTGTGATTCCAGTTTAAAAATGTGTACACACGTTTGCAAATGTTAGCAATTTGAGGGTACCTACAATGCTCCTAAGAATGCTCTCTGATTAAATGTAGATAGTTACAGAAGTGTGATATCAAGATTGCATTTTACTTCGAAGCAAAGAATCATCACACAAAAAAATAGTAACTATGAGAAAAACTTTTGCCAAACTGTACAATTTTAGGTACCATTTCTTTGAGGCATCCTATAGTAAATGTGTTTGATACATTCTAGTATTACCCAAAAATCTCAATACTGGAAAATTAGTGTAAAACCAGTTTCAGCTAGATTACGGGAAACATGAACAAGTAAAAAAGCTTTGGCAAACCCAATTGGCTTGGCGCTGGGTTGCCACCCTTTTGGTTTTGTCTGTGTGTTTTGTTTTGACATCAATTTTGTAAAACGTTATTGAAGGAGCACGCGGCCCTCACCAGTGTGACAAAATCTATAAGAAAAAATGTTTTTTGGTCTCAAAAAGCACATATTGCAATAGTAGTCCCTGGAACTGAAGGAAGCTACTTTGTGAGCCAATGTACTCTTAGAGAAAAAGCAGAATGTCATCTCTCATATATATTTATTTATTTATATATATAATTTTTTTCACAACAAAAACCAAAGGTTAAAGTAATAATATGCAAACTCTAACTATGTAACTATAACTTGTGCCCCTTCCATGCACAGTTTCTCATCAATAATTTCATTGCAAATGTTGCAGTGATATTGTCAATGATGTCATAGAATATGTCATGATTGATGTAATATGTGCTGTAATTAGGAGTGCATGGCGAGGGTGCAAGTTATAGTTATCTAAGGGCACGAGTTATAGTTACTTAAGATAACTATAACTGGTGAATTTCTGTAATTTTCAGAGTTTAAAACGTTACATTCTTACTAAATATTTCACCTAACGATAACTTTACTTAAACCTTTGCTTTTTTTCAGTGAATTTCTAGGGATTTTCTAACGTAAAGTAATATTTTAGTACTATACGTAAAGCCAACCTCATGCCGCACATTGCCTTCATGCCAACCCCCACAGGCAGCCAACCCCATACTGCTCATGGCCTTTGTCCAACCCCCACAGGCAGCCAACCCCCCCTTCAACACCACCCTTTAAATAACACTGTATATATAAAGCAGATCTGTCATCTTTCTCCAAAAAACCCAATCATTTTAATCAAATCTATATTTCAATAATGACCTAAAAATATTTAATTCATTTTTATTGAATTTAATGTCTGTGACTTTTTCTTTTTACATAGTTCTTATTACATTTTGGGGGAGGGGGGGGATGTGAAAATAGTTATAATATATATATATAATTTTTTTTTAAAGTCAATAAAACTAATATATCTCTGTTCTACCTTATCACATTTTACACCCCAAAAAATGCAGTGGTAAATATAACCACATAAAGGGCTTGTATTTTATGTGATATATTTTTGACATATAAAATTCAAGCAACTCCTAGGTGGCACAGCAATCCTGGCTGTAAAGCAAAAGCTCCAGCCTGGGAAATGCTTAAGAAAAGTATGGTACTTTCTCCTGGGATCATGGCTTCAATGACCCAGGAAACGTATGTTTTTTTTGTGTGTGTCTGGGGACCTGCAGATCTCCCTACAATCCCCTCTGCACCCAGAACATTAAAAGAAAATTGGTGATGTCCCTGGCCCTTCTTGGGACATTGCCAAAAACAAAATATATATATGTAGCCCTCCCAGGGCACTATGGGGTGCTCCTTGAAGGAGCTGTGAATAATAAATGAGCGACTGTAGCCGCTCATTTATTATTCACTTTTGGCTTTCTGTTTTCTCTGGGTGTCCCGGGACTACCTGGGACACCAACAATTAAAAAAAAAAAATAAAGGGCCGTGGGGGAAGCCCAAAGGGCCCACTGGCTCCCTGCAAGCAGCCCCATTTCATGGGTCTGCACAGGATCCAGCATTTATTTTTTAGCTAAGGGGCACCATGGTGACTTAGGGCCCCCGTTGCCCTGCCAGTATTTTCCTTTTTTTTTTTTTTTGAATAATAAAGTGGTGTGCCTCAGTGCCCATTAGGGCATGCCACTACTCCTTTAATTTATGTTCTTTTTTAAATGGGATGATCCAAGGCACCCCTCACCTCTTCCAATGTTGGAAGGGAATGCGGGGGAGGCCCAGGGTCCATGGACCCCTGCCGACTCCCTTGCTTGCACCCATCGGGGTGCAGTGGGAGCCAGCATTGCTCCCATCCTACAGGAGTAGTTATCTTTTGCTCCCGCGAGGTGAGAGTAATCAAAGCCTTTCCCTGCTTGAGAGCGAAGGTAGGAAAATGCTTTGTTCTCCCACTGGGCGAGAGCAGCTTTGCGCTCCCGCCTGGTGGGTTAACTTTACATTTTCCTGGTGTCACAGGGATTCGGGGACCGTTGGACACCATCGCTGAGCCGGCCCAGTGCCATCGTATGGCTCAGGGAGGGGGTTTCGCGTCGCCCCCTCCCCTTTATTTGAAAGAAAGCCCCACGGTTGGGGTCCCAGTGGCCTCTCCTGGCTTGGGGAGGAAGGGACCCTGCGGCCCCCTCCCCTTTATTTAAGTTATCAGCCCGATAGTACTAAGATGGCTGCCAACACTTACTGGTTGAGGGAGTGGCAGCCAATTAGATCTCAAGATGAGATCTCTTGGCTCCGCAGATCCTACACAGCATGATATATACAATTTTGTTTAACCTGAATTTACCCAAAACTACTGAATGGATTTACACCAAAACACAAAAAGCACTGTTTCTGGACATAGATCTAGCTTTCTGCCAAATCTGGTGTAAATCTGTTCTCCAGTTTGGGCTGTAGCTGTATCTAAAGTTCCTAAGAAAAAATTAATGGGGAAAATGCTTTTTGGAACCTCTCTTTCTTCTTGGCCCCCACTTGCCGGATCACCCTGAAACTTTCCATGCGCAAACTAGTCAAAAAGTAGCACTTTTACATATGTCTGCTCCCATCCAGCGGGAGCATTTTTAAAGGATAGTCATATCTGCTCTCACTCAGCAGGAGCTTTAAAAATGCTCCCGCCGGTGGGAGCAAACTTCTGTTTCCCTGCCCGCGCTCTTGCGGACAGGAAAACACACAGTGCTCCCACCTGGCTGGAGCATGCAGAAAGAGTAGTATGCTGGGTGGTGGCTGGAGCCACGGTGGCCCTAGGCCTCCCCCGGCACCCACCTACAAATAAGACCGACCCTGGGAGATGGGGCCCCTGGGGTTAGAGTAGACTCATGGAGTGGAGCTGTGCAATACCCTCCTTTTTATTGGAATTGGAATTGGGCCCAAGGGCCTATTAAAGTAGCTCCCCTCTCAATATATATGTTTTGGCCCCAGGGGATGGGGTCCCAGAGGCCACTATTGGCTTGGGGGAGAGGGGGGTGTGCGCCCCCTCTGCTTAACATATATGGTTTGGCCCAGGGGTTGGGATCCCCTGGGCCAATACTGGCTCGGGGAGGTGAGCCATGGACCCCTCCCATTAAAGGCCCTAGGGGATGGGGTCCCGTTCTGGCTTGAGGAGGGGGGGCCCATGTTCCCCCTTCCCTATGCAAATATTGTATGGCCACAGGGCCTGAAGTGGCTCAGGGAGGGGGGAGGGGCATGCGCCTCCTCTCCCTTTAAAAGAAACACACACAAATGCCCCAGGCAGTGTGGTCCCCAGGGCCTGAAAGACAACCCTATTCCACGCAAGGCCAAAGGTTGTGCATGGTGTGGGGTGGCAGCCTGCAGGGGGGGTTGGATGCAGTGTTTGGCCACAGCCAACCCACTTCCACACATGGCTGAAGGCTGTGTCTGGCTGGCATATGCTTTACTTATGGTAATAAAATATTACTTAATGTTTTAAAAAACCCCTAGAAATTCACTGAAAAAAACAAACGTTAAAGGGACGTTCTAGATGGGTGAAAGGGTCAGTTAAAACATACCGTTTTAAACAAACAAAACCACTGAAATTCACCAGTTATAGTTACCGCAAGGAACTATAACTTGTGCCCTAAAGTAACTATTACTCACGCCCTCGGCATGCACTGCTAATTACCTTACCTATTACATCACTCATGACATGATCTACGACATCACTGCAACATCCGAGATTAAATCATTGATGAAAATACTGTCCATGGCGGGAGTGTATGCTTATCTTTCTTCTCTATGTGAACAGAGGTAGGTGTGGTTTCCAATGGTAAGATCCTATTTGATTGCTATTAAAATAAGTTCACTATGTTCCTTTCAGTATTGTGAAATTTAGTGCAGAATGGTCAGGATGTGGGGGTTCGAGACAGGGATATTAGTGAAAAACTTCAAAAGAACACCAGATTTGGCAGACCATCTGCACCTGACTACATTCAGTACCTTTTTCCGGTTTAATGCATTTTGTCCAGCTTTTCTGCAACGCTTTAAATATTATCTAGTTATTAATGGTATCCAGAGTAAGGCAGTTGACCACAAACACATCCTTACAAAAAATTAAACTTGATGTAGGTAATGTGTGTGGTTTATGAAATGTAGGCCCATAACTGAGCATGTTATATTTGGTGTGCAAGGAGCGGTTTGGAAACCCTCACTGTAACATATGTCACATGTTTTAGAGGCATGTATGTATTGAATTCTAATACCTGTCTGTATGTATATACATCAGTTATATCAAATAGGACCAGTACACACGCAGTGTGTACTGTACTGTTACCTACAGGTATCATTCCAAAGAGAGGGAATATTTGATGGACATGGCAAGTGAAGTTTCTCATCACACAGAAGGAAAGATTGCTTCAAGGAGAGGACAAGCACTGAGTGTTAACGATCTACTAACGTCTTCAAGATTAATTGGGTTTCCTTCACAGCCAGAATAAATATTTAGCGTACATGAAGAATGCAGCAACCAAGCACTAATCAATCATTTAACTGTCCATCCATCATAGCCCTGTGTGTGTGTGTATGTGTGTTGTTTGTGGCTATCTGTGCTGTGTGTATGTACCACTATGTACTTTAGAGCGCATATGTCTGGTGCCATTATGTGCATCAGTGCCTCAATTTGCCCTGGTATCACTGTGTATGTTAGTCCTTACATTGTTATGTGCAAGTATGTGTCCTTTCTGTCCTCGTCTATTGGTCTATGTATTTGCTTGTGTATGGATACCGCTATTTGTGTTGTTGGTGCCTGGATGTCTGTTGACCTGTTTATAGGTGTATTTTGTTTGTTCAGCTGTGTGCCTTGATGTCTTTTGTTTGTTTTGTAAACGTGTCTTTGGGTCTGTGAATATATGTGTATGAATGTTAGTCTTGTGCATGGCTGGAGAGCCTTCGTCTCTCACTCCGTGTTTGCATCTGTGTGTGTGTGTGGATGGATGTCTTTAGGTGTGTGATGTCTCTGTCCATTGGTCAGTGTCGTTCAGTCTGTCACCCTGTCTGTGTTTCCGCTTGTCTGTTGTGTGACTATGTTTTTAGTGGTGTGTGTGGCTGTATTTTGCTGTCTGTGTGCTTTTGTGTGTTGGTCTGCATTTGTTGATTCCTGTATTTCATGTGGACTCTGCATCGGCACCTGTATGGCTGTTGGTTTGTGAGCAAATGATTGTGTGTGTGTGCGCATGCGTGTGTGTATGTATGTGTGTGATGGTGCCTGTAGGTTTTTAACTTGTCTTTTTTGTTGCAGTGCTCTGCAAATGTGCATGTATATGTTATCCAATTGTGAATCTGTCTGTCCACCATAAAAATTTCACAGTATTGGCTTTTCAATGCCATTTTATTATCCCGTTTAGTTTATTTATCCAATTCTGGTTTTAATATTACAGTTTCAACATAACATGGTATTGGCTCCTATTATAATGCCCCTGTAGAGTCGAAAATGGTTTCACCACGTCTCTCATGCCTCCCCTGGCTCTTCATCCCAGAATGGTTTTACCTCGATCTTTGGAGTGAGATCTGTTTTAGGGTGTGGTGTTAGGATGGAGCAGCAATTAAGATGTTTGAATTAATGTTGGGAAATGAAGTGTTTCAATTGATAAAGGAGTTTTGGACATGTGTGATTAAGGTAGGAAAGTTCACTTGGTACACTTGCTAATATTCGCTTCTATCTCTCTTTGGTTTCCTTTTCTGCTGTGCGAAGTGTTTGTGAGCTCACCATCTATCCTCTCTACGTTGTGGCATCTCTGCAGGCACTCCTGTCTTTGCATCAGTGTTAAATATCCAGCAAAACAATGCATCACAAATAGCTTGAGAATAGACTGAAGAGTGTGTAGCCTTTAATCACAGGGGTTCTATGAAGAGTAAAAGTGTATCAATGTAAGAAGCAAAACTGGATTTGAAACGAGCAAAACTGGATTTGAAACGAGCATTGGCATAGCCAGTATGACTTTTAGGACCTCCTGGTTTTGGCAATATTTTCTAGCAATGCTGAACAGCACCGGTAAAAACAGAGTTTTTGCTGGTGCTGTTTAATATAGTTAATAAACATTTTTTGCAATGATGTGACCACTGTTAGCTGCTGAGTCATTCTGTAGGCATGTGTCATAACGCATGTGTGTCTGCAGAATGAAGGGGGTGGCATTTTCTTTTACTTTTTATTGACTGATCTAAAATGGCGTCACTTAGATTGGTCATTAGCACAAAAAAAAAAAAAATTTGTATGTGCGCAAGGACTTTTGTGGAGGGTTGGGAGCAATTTTCTGCCTGGTTCTCCCAAAAAGAAAAAATAATGCCGGAGGTGGGAGCTGGGTGCAGCGAAGGAGCGTGTGGTGGAGAGGGTTGAGGGAAGGCAACAGGGGGGATTAAGCGAGCAGGCACAAAGAGGAGTAAATCACGGGGGTGGGCGTAGAAGCACACAAGAGAGACAGCAACACAGAACAGGGGTAGAAGCACATGGACGAGAGAGAGCACGTAGGGGAGAAGCACACAAGGGAGACAGCTGGAAAACATAGAGTACCTAAACAAAAAGAAAGTAGTAGTTCCCTAAATGTGAGCAGTGGAATGACACAGGTAAAGAGTATATGCTCCTGGAAATCAACAAACACAAAATGGAAAGGGCAAGCCATTAAATAAGAAGCAATCCAATAAAAGTAAACTTAACCAGCGGTAAGCAGTGGGCGGGCTTTAAGCCCCTCTAAGTTCTTGGTAAATTGACCTGACTGCTTGTCCCACCTCGTAGTGCAACCTAAATATGTTAAAATGACCTAGTGGTGGTTACTCCAAAACACAAGGGAGTTACCCTTATTCAGAGAAAAGGGACGGGGTATGTATAAAGTCAACACAAACAAATTCCCTTTTCACATGTTATGTTTTCCTACCATGAAAGATGTTGTTTACAAAACGGTAGTAAAAAAGGGCCAACCTATTGTCTGATAAAAACCAATCCTGTGAATTTCAATAAAAAACCAATCCTGTGAATTTCAATAAAAACAAGTGAACATAAAATTACAGTAATTTAAATAACAATGAAAAGCCACTTACACATGAGAAAAATTTGGATAAATGTAAATGCATATATTTTATTCTTTATCAACAATTAAAATTACATTTATACACTGAAAAATGTATCCCTTGTCATAATTACTTTATCAATGCAAAGTAGATTGCTTAAATGTGCATGTGCATATATTTAAAAATTTATACATAAAAAAACATTATATATACAATCTCATATCATTCATGTTGCAATAAAAAACAATAGCAATCAATTGTCACGGATTATATAGAAGAACATAACATATTAATAAAAACTGTTGTCCCAAACAAAACTCTTATGGGGCTACCTGTATAAAAACTATTGACGCGGCGTTTCGGTGAAAGTTAAAATTCTCATCACCTTTTTCAGGGCAAATATTAAGTGTTTAATAATTATCACTATGAGGCATAAAACGAATAGTGAGCGTTTGTACAACATGGCCTTTCAAACAATATGTTCACTTGTTTTTACAGGATAAAAGACAATCACAGAAAAATATTATATGTTTTTGTTTAAACTATAGGGCTAAATACCTTTAAACCTATACAATCTACTACCAATTACTGAATTAATAAAAAATCTAAAGTCCATATCTAAAAAAAATATTTTTGAGAATATTAAAGACTTTTTTGATTCTTTTACTGTTATCACATTCTTTTGAGGCAATAAATGAATAGCAGTATAGTCATATCCAAAATACCCAGAACATACCTATTTTAATCAGGATAAATCCCTCTTGGACAGAACAAGAGCCTATATGGCATCAGTTGTTATTCAAGCCCGTAAAAACCTTGGTTGGGGCAGTGTCCTTTCTAGAGTTGTTTTTAATTTAAAAACCATCTAGTCAATGCTTAGTGGTTTAGAATCTGTGCAGAATATACAGAAAAAAACTAGTTTTAGTCATATTAAAATAATTTATATAACCACATACTGTGCATACCAAGAACAAAGTAACAGCCAACTTACTTGGAAGTCTGCTAGGATTACTGAGCTCTTCATATCAATCAGAGACCATATTATATCAGGCACCAATAGCTAAAGTACCGGCTGACAGAGTTCCATATTTTTAGTACATAACCTGATATAAAAACGCCTTACCCTAATTATTAAATAATACAGAGCTCCGCTTTACTGATAAATGTAGGAGCAAGGGTAGTCTGAATAACATACACTCCCATAATAGACGACTATCAAACACGTTGGTGAGAACAAATTCTACGATCAGGCAATTATGAATGTTATGTTCTTCTTTATAATTCTTGGCAATTGATTGCTATTGTTTTTTATTGCAACATGAATGATATGAGATTGTATATATACGGTTTTTTATGTTTAAGATTTTAAATATATGCACATGCACTTTTTGCAATCTACTTTGCATTGATAGAACGTAATTATGGCAAGATATACATTTTTCAGTGTATAAATGTAATTCTAATTGTTGATAAAGAATAAAATATATTCATATACATTTATCCAAATTTTTCTCATGTGTAAGTGGCTTTTCATTGTTATCATTTAGATTATTGTAATTTTATGTTCACTTGTTTTTATTGAAATTCACAGGATTGGTTTTTTATTGAAATTCACTGGATTGTTTTTTACCAGACAATAGGTTGGTCCTTTTTTACTACCGTTTTGTAAACAACATCTTTCATGGTTAGAAAACATAGCAAGTGAAAAGGGAATGTATTTCTGTTGACTAGTGGTGGTTACCCCAGGTCCTATTTCTCTCACTGCTCTGCCACTGTTGGTGCCAAGTTTGTACTAGCCCAGACACAAGCTTGTTGTCCAAAGCTCAATTTTTAATATAAAATCAGGGCCTTCAGTGGTCATATCACTGAAAATACAAGATTTGAAAAAAATATTATTGTCTACGGGTGCTTGTGGAAGACAATTTCTATGGACTGGAATCTAGAGAATGCTAAAGTGATTCTGGTATTTTACTGACCTCTGCTGGTCGTTTTCTATCAAGACAGTTAAATAGAGGCAGTTGAACAGAAAAAAAGTCCCTAAGCGGAAGCAGACAAGTCCTAGGGCTGATCTCCAGAGCCCACAAAGTACATACACATATAAGTATATACTAAAGTATATACAAGAGGTCTCGAATGCTCAACCTAAAAATAGTGACACTGCGTCACCGATTTTTGCCCTCTGGAAGCCATCACACAAAATATCCACCCTTTTACTTCATTAAATTCAGAAACCGTTTGCTTCCAGCTGTTGCTTATGTGTAGATTCCGCTAGCTCCTTTAACTCCTCATAGACCAAGCACTGCCTTTCTTCCATTTCTTCTCTTCCTTCTCTTCCTTCTTTTCAATCCCTTACCCTCAGCTGCTTTCTCTCCACCTTTCTGTTCTGAACTATTTTCCTCTTTCAGTAATTTGAACCCTTTTATCATCATAAGCAAACAAATTCCACAAATTCCAAGAATCAAATTAGGTTTCGATGTAGTGCCTAAAGGTCCACTACAAAGCCATTTACCTATAGCAGAATAGCCCTTCCCAGCTGCTTTCCAAGCACCAGTCTCTTCCAGCACTGGTTAGTCTTTAAATAGACTTGAAATAGGGCGTGGCCTGCGGAGCTGCGAAATGGCCGCTCTTTGAGTGTGCTCCGCCGGCCGGGCTGTAATCCTTTAATAATCCGCCCATAACGAGAGCTCCCTTGGAGCCGAAATGAGCTGCCAGAGACTGCCGGCGCAATACTGACAACGACGCTGGTGGCCGGCTCCCGGTGCAGGGCTCAGGAGAGGAGCGGTGCAGGAGACAAGCTGCGAGCGGGGAGTGCGTGTCCATCGCGCTTCTTCTGAGCGGGGGGCGCCAAAATCGAGCCCGAGGTGGTGGCGGGGCGGAAGGCCCTGGCGAGCACGAGTCTGCGAAGACAGCGGCGGCTTGCTTGGCTCTGGGGAAGCGCCCCAGGTAAAGCATTGCTGTCCCCACTGCGGCGCAACACTATAAAACAGGAGGTGAGGAGCTGTGGGGGTGAAACAGAGCCGCGAGGACGCCCGGTGCTCCGGAGGTGGATCGGCCTCGCACTAGGGGGCTGTGCCGCTGCTGTGATCTCTGGGCCTTTGAATACGCCTACACTGCCCACGGGGTCGTGATTTCCCCGCGCTGCTTTGGGGGCCGCTGTATGGCCGTGAGAGCCCAAGCTCCCTCGTCTGGACTGTTTGCGCTGGGTCCCGAGTGGCGGCCATTTTAACGGCTGGATCGGGTGCTGCGGAGGGCGCCGAACTTAACCCTGCTCCTTACCGCGCACCAGAGTGGAGGCTGCCTGGCTAGGTGTCCACTGTACATACACCCGTGGGCACCCCAATTCCTCTGTCTGGGCCATTCAGGCTGTGAACAGGGTGACGGCCATCTTGGGAGGTGTGTCCGGGTCTATGAAACGCTGGACTTACCTCTGTTACATCCCCCACTGAAGCGAGGAGGCGGCCTGGATCGAGGTCCCGGGTGTCTCCATAGGGGGGGTGCGTATAAAGAGTGAGCGCCACAGCTGACCTGCTGGGAAGTCCTGGCACCTTGCTGGGTTGGAGGGGGCCCTGCAGTGTTCGTCATAGGCTACAGCAGCTGGAGGTCGAAAGGGGGGACAAGTGACACAACCCACGTATAGCACTGCTACCTGCTCGCTGTGTGAGGCCCCCACTGGACTGTACTGGTGTTGTGGGTGTGAGGCGGAGCCCCCCGCTAGTCCATTGCACTGCTTGAGCACGCGCCAGAGGAGTGTGAGTCTGTACGTGGAACGCAAATACTACTTCGCCCTGCCACGATGGGAAAGCAAGACGCCAAACAACCTAAGCTAACGTTTGATAACCGAAGGGCAACAAGGCTCACGGAATCAGAATCGGACCCAGCTGTGGACAGACCAGCAGAGCCACAAATGGATGACCGTGGGGAGGATCTACGTACCCTGATGCTCGAAATGAGGTCCAGTTTGCGTAATATTGACACTAAGGGGTCGATTCCGATTCGGGCCGGAAAAGCACCGACCGACTCGGATCCGGAAAAATACCGACCGACACGTACCAGTGGCGCCCGACACGCCAAGTACGATGCAAGCCGCGATAAATCCGACCGACACGTCAGGAAACCAAGCCGACCGACCGAGCCGCTCGGAAAATAACAATCCGGCCGGAAAAACACGCGAATCCAACCGACCGACACGCACCCGGAACAAATCCGACCGAATCGTACCCGCCAACTCCAACCCGCAAAGTACGATGCAAGGCGCGAAAACACGACCGAGTCGGACGGAGGACAAGCCGTACGACCGACACGCATACAAAACCGAGCCGAAGCAACACAATACACCGCGACCGACGCGTACGCAGCATACAAAACTGCACAAACACAGCGTGAACGAAACGGAAAACACCGTACGAGACCAATGCAGGGTCCGACTCGGTCACAAGAACGTTTCCAACATACACAAACAGCACAAAGGAAAAATCAACCAAAAAAAGGCCAAACAAGCAATTACCAAGCCAATAAATACTGGGGGGTGGGGACAGAGAACAAAGACACACCCACAACTCCACCTATATAAAGGACACAAATCACTACCATGAGCCTTTGCAAATGCCATTCCACTGCCAGCACCCAAGAGAAAGCAACCACACACCCACAGCTCATCCCTCACACAAGCCACACACCAGCAGCACACCAACAAATACCTACCTCACATACACCCAGCACAACACACACCCACACACCCTCACCTGCACACCAACACACACATCACCCACCATCACCACCCATCACCATGCCCCCCAAGAAGAATCACAAGTTCCTAGATTGTGAATTGGAAGTCCTGGTAGACGAGATCCTCAGGGTAGAGCCACAGCTGTTTGGCACATTGGTCCAACAGACCCCCATGTCGCAGAAAACCAAGATGTGGGAGAGGATCATCAACAGGGTGAACGCCCAATCACCATGTCGGCGCACAAAGACCGACATCCAGAACAGGTGGTATGACGTGCGCAGGAGGGTACGGAAACTGCTGAAGCAAGATTACATCAACAGCCAACACACCGGCAGTGGCCCTCCTGCCAAGCCAATATACCTCAGGCCCTGGGAGGAGAAGATGCGGGCCATCCTACCGCCAGTGAGCATATATGGACTAGAGGACATCCCAGAGCCTGGTGAGTACACAACAAATGTACACAATATACTGCCACAAAACACACACATCACTGTCAAGGGGAGAGTCAAACCATGCACTCATAGCAATTACACAGCAACCAGAACAGAATCATCCCAAAATGTGTATGTCAGTCAGATAAACACAACACATGCCATCAAAAAAGTCACATCCAACTGTGCCAACACATGTACAAACACAACCACAACTACTGCTAGGCAGTGGCACAAATAGAACTAACACACACATCCACACATGTAGCCACCACAACAACACCAACACACAGTGAAGACCACTCAAAGGAAGGAATTCTGTGTATGCTGGCCAAGTCAGTGTAGCCAATAGCATCATGGGAGTCGCAGTCACACATATTGCCCCCCCCCACAACTGTCCCATCAACACCACCCTGAACCATGCTCACATCACAGGGAGTGGAGAAGGACTCACAAGATGGCTGACACTGGCTACTGCTGTGGGGAGCACAAGGCCCTGCTGCCAACTGTGCACCAACAAACAGCAGGACACCACTGACTGACATCCTGAGAGACAACTTACACTCCCTGCAATGCAAGCACGTTCCATGGTGGGCTATCTGGCTGGCTGGGTGGGAAGGGGGACTTGGAGCACTGACTATAGTCACCAGCACCTCCCCTCACACCCCCCCCAACACAAACTCCACAGTACCCACCTGGTAGAATGCAATGCCCTCCATCCTAACACAAGATCCCACAAAGCACCACCACCCTGGGTTATGTTGTGTGAAGCACAGGGACACTCTTGGGACTCTTAGCCAAACAACTGCCAGGACAACACTCCCAGCCATCCTGTCAGCACAGCCAGCCCACCCCACAGGGAAGCAGAGTCAAAAGGAAGGAAGCATGGGCATGCTGGGAAGGGGGTGGAGGCAATAGCATGATGGGAGTCACAGTCACACATATTGCCCCCCCCCACAACTGTCCCATCAACACCACCATGAACCATGCGCACATCACAGGGAGTGGAGAAGGACTCACAAGATGGCTGACACTGGCTACTGCTGTGGGGAGCACAAGGCCCTGCTGCCAACTGTGCACCAACAAACAGCAGGACACCACTGACTGACATCCTGAGAGACAACTTACACTCCCTGCAATGCAAGCACGTTCCATGGTGGGATATCTGGCTGGCTGGGTGGGAAGGGGGACTTGCAGCACTGACCATAGTCGCCAGCACCTCCCCTCACCCCCCCCCCAACACAAACTCCACAGTACCCACCTGGTAGAATGCAATGCCCTCCATCCTAACACAAGATCCCACAAAGCACCACCACCCTGGCTTATGTTGTGTGAAGCACAGGGACACTCTTGGGACTCTTAGCCAAACAACTGCCAGGACAACACTCCCAGCCATCCTGTCAGCACAGCCAGCCCACCCCACAGGGAAGCAGAGTCAAAAGGAAGGAAGCATGGGCATGCTGGGAAGGGGGTGGAGGCAATAGCATGATGGGAGTCGTAGTCACAGACATTGCTCAGCCTCACAACTGGCCCATCAACACCACCCTGAACCATGCTCACATCACAGGGAGTGGAGAAGGACTCACAAGATGGCTGACACTGGCTACTGCTGTGGGGAGCACAAGGCCCTGCTGCCAACTGTGCACCAACAAACAGCAGGACACCACTGACTGACATCCTGAGAGACAACTTACACTCCCTGCAATGCAAGCACGTTCCATGGTGGGATATCTGGCTGGCTGGGTGGGAAGGGGGACTTGCAGCACTGACCATAGTCACCAGCACCTCCCCTCACCCCCCCCCCAACACAAACTCCACAGTACCCACCTGGTAGAATGCAATGCCCTCCATCCTAACACAAGATCCCACAAAGCACCACCACCCTGGCTTATGTTGTGTGAAGCACAGGGACACTCTTGGGACTCTTAGCCAAACAACTGCCAGGACAACACTCCCAGCCATCCTGTCAGCACAGCCAGCCCACCCCACAGGGAAGCAGAGTCAAAAGGAAGGAAGCATGGGCATGCTGGGAAGGGGGTGGAGGCAATAGCATGATGGGAGTCGTAGTCACAGACATTGCTCAGCCTCACAACTGGCCCATCAACACCACCCTGAACCATGCTCACATCACAGGGAGTGGAGAAGGACTCACAAGATGGCTGACACTGGCTACTGCTGTGGGGAGCACAAGGCCCTGCTGCCAACTGTGCACCAACAAACAGCAGGACACCACTGACTGACATCCTGAGAGACAACTTCCACTCCCTGCAATGCAAGCACGTTCCATGGTGGGCTATCTGGCTGGCTGGGTGGGAAGGGGGACTTGCAGCACTGACTATAGTCACCAGCACCTCCCCTCACACCCCCCCCAACACAAACTCCACAGTACCCACCTGGTAGAATGCAATGCCCTCCATCCTAACACAAGATCCCACAAAGCACCACCACCCTGGGTTATGTTGTGTGAAGCACAGGGACACTCTTGGGACTCTTAGCCAAACAACTGCCAGGACAACACTCCCAGCCATCCTGTCAGCACAGCCAGCCCACCCCACAGGGAAGCAGAGTCAAAAGGAAGGAAGCATGGGCATGCTGGGAAGGGGGGTGGAGGCAATAGCATGATGGGAGTCGTAGTCACAGACATTGCTCAGCCTCACAACTGGCCCATCAACACCACCCTGAACCATGCTCACATCACAGGGAGTGGAGAAGGACTCACAAGATGGCTGACACTGGCTACTGCTGTGGGGAGCACAAGGCCCTGCTGCCAACTGTGCACCAACAAACAGCAGGACACCACTGACTGACATCCTGAGAGACAACTTACACTCCCTGCAATGCAAGCACGTTCCATGGTGGGATAACTGACTGGGTGGGTGGGTGGGTGGGAAGGAGGTCTGGCTGTCAACCAAACACAATCAATGCAGACCATGTTCACACCCCAGAGAATACATAGAAATGCCCAAATAATGCAGGACAATGTGCCACACCAATATCAACCCCTGACTGTGACGACTTAGGACAATACAATGTACAGGCCCGCACCCCGAGGCACAGTCACAACTGTCAGGTGTGTCAACCACTGATGCCTGCAGAAACATGACATACATTGTTTGTGTCTCCCAAAAACAGGTGATGATAGGGACACAGCAGCAGACGCTGAGGAGTCCCAGTCCCAGGCTCAAGAGGATGCCGAGCTCACTGGCGTCGTACAGCCTCTGTCCTCCTCGGACGATGAAGAACAACCTGGCACATCCGGTGCAAGTCAACATGCTGCACCAGCAGGACCACCAGCTGCAGCACCAGCAGGTCCACCAGCTGCACCCCCTGCACCCACCCCTCCAACGACTGTCACCACGAATACCATCCCTGCCGACATGGACAGAATAAGGAACAACACCAGCGCAGTGACCCTGGACCAACCTGGGGCCATGGACACCACCACCACCACCAACCCCCAAGGTGGACCAGGGTTATCTGTGCGTGCAACTGCACACACTGCACATGTCAGCAGGGGTGGTGGGAGGGGTGGGAGACAGAGGTCGCTGCTTGCAGACGTTGCTGGTGTGCATGAAGACCCACAACTGGTACGCATAGCTGATGCGTACCAGTCCAGCACCGGAGAGCTCAGCCAGGTAGTGGGGCTCCTCAGAGACATCAAACAGCAGCAGGCTGCCCATCATGCCCGCTTGGACTCCCACATGTCCCAAGTGGAGTCACACATGTCACGTGTGGACTCCCACATGTCACGTGTGGACTCCCACATGACCCGCGTGGAGTCCAAGTGGGATGTACTACATGAGATGACGGCGGTGCACAGGGACATTTTACAATGCCTCCGCCAGATGAACAGCAACCAGTCCACACCTCCCTGTGTGCCAACAACATCTGGTACCGAACAAACTGCAACTGCCACAGGGAGGGAGGAGGACTCTGGCGGAGAGTCCCCTGCACCGCAGCAGCCTGCACTTGAGGGCCCCCCCCCAAGAAGAGGGGTCGTCCGAGGAGGGGAAAGTGAGAGGCTGATGGCCAAGCGCAACTCCCAGGAAGCCTGAACCTGTTCTGGATTTTCGCCTTTGTGCACAGACTGTTCACCCTGTTGATGGCAACACTACTCCCACACATTGCATGGGGAGTACAAGTTGGAACAATGTGTCAGACAACTGTGGCCCCGATACTGGGGATCCTGTCTACCTGGACTTTCTATTCATCTAGGAACTTGGGATTGCAAGATTCATGTACAGCACAATCCATCCTATGCACTATTATCACAATAAACACACTAATACACCATACTTGCCTCTGTCGTGATTCCAACGTGGGTGCTGTTATGGGGATGATGAACTGCAAAATTACACAGTGTATGCGAACTGCAACAGCAAGGACAACACAGGCATGTGAGTACAGGCAACGTGACACATATGAGGGAGACACACCACCAGGGCTACACAACACATACACACCTAGGCCATCTGACTCATTGCCTACACTGATGTTGCCAGGGAAGACGGTGCAATGCACAGACACCACACCCATTCCCAGTTGTAGTCAAGTAGCCCACAGGTGCAGTAAGCAAATGGCAGTCAAATGTGTGACCACAGACAACGCACATCACTAAGTGAAGCACAGGTTTATTACACAGTAGCAACATGCCGTAACCACTACAGATGCAAGGTAACCCCACCTGGTAGCGGGCACACAGTCAACAACTGTATACAGAAGGAAGTCCATGGGTGTGGCGCACATCACCTGTAGGGACACAACAGCTACCAGCCTGGATGTGCAATCACGTCGTCGGTGGACACAGTTGACCAAACGAATCTGAAAGTACCCTGTGAAGGACAGAAATGACACACAGTCAAAAGCAATGCAGTACAGGACAGAACAGCAAAACTCATGCACAATACATGTTACAAGATACCCACCCAGAACCAAGTTAGCATGTCAACACTGTTGGGGAGTACAGCCCACCTGTCACCACACATCGCAACACACATCCTGTCAAGTAGCCCATGGACACACTCCAACAGCACCAGAGCACCACCCACACATCATGCCAACTCACATCATTCACATGACACCTCAGGATACTCACATTCAGCTAAAGAAGTTGGTGATGAGCTGTGTGCGGACATCACCATCACCATCATCATCATCATCGTCACTGGCATCGTGGTCCAGGCCAGGATCCTCCACAGGTGGCGGATGTTGGTCATCGTCATCCTGGATGAGAGGCAACTCCTTCCGCACTGCCAGGTTGTGGAGCATGCAGCAGACGATGATAATCTTGCACACTTTCGCAGGGGCATATGGGAGGGACCCTCCGGTCTTGTCCAGGCAGCGGAAGCGGCTCTTCAGGAGACCAAAGGTCCGCTCAATCACTCTCCTGGTCCGACCATGTGCCTCATTGTAGCGCATCTGGGCAGGTGTCACAGGGTTCCTGAGGGGTGTCAGCAACCACGGCATGTTGGGGTATCCCGAGTCACCTACGGACAGACAAGTGCACATCAGCTGACTTGGAAAAGTGGGCGGAATACTACAGATCAGATCACACACAATGGCACAAAGTCAGTACACACCGACAAGCCAGGCACGCTGGTTCTGCATCTGTGCCATCAACCTGGGGATGCGACTACTCCTCATCACAAAGGCATCGTGTGCTGAACCAGGGAAACGGGCACACACGTGTGTGATGGTCATGTCTGCAAGACACACCACCAGTGCATTGACCGAGTGGTAGTGCTTGCGGTTCCTGTAGGCCTGCTCCTGGGCCTGTGGTGGTACCAAAGCCACATGTGTCCCATCAATGGAGCCAATTACATGCGGCATCCTCCCCAGGGCATAAAAGTCACTCTTCACGTCAGTGAGTCGTCGCAGTCTAGGGAAATAGATGTACCGGTTCAGGAAGAGCAACATTGCCGCCAAAACATCGCGGAGCACACGGCTGAACATGGTCTGTGACATCCCACCAGCAGACGCCACAGTATGTTGGAAGGTACCGGTGGCAAAGAAGTGTAGGGCTGCCATCACCTTCACCTTGGGGGTCAGCGCTGTAGGATACGGCCGGCCAGGCTGCAAATGTGGGGACAACTGCACTGCCAAATCCTCAATCAGCTGCCTGGTGAAGCGGTACCGTCGGATGCTGTCCCGTTCCACCATCGTTGCCAGGTCTGGGAATGGCCGATGGACAGCAGGAGCCCTGCAGTGCAGAGGAGAAGTAAGCAAGATCGTCAGTCACCCCACATATGCGGCATTGAACACACTCAAGATCCCAACATACATCATCATGAGGCACAACTACATGAAGTGTGCAGTACCGGAACGACATTTATGGTACATACATGGCCAACATCTGTCAACACGGTCCTACAGGTGGCATCAATTTGTCCCAGGTTGGCCCATTGGATATCATGATGCTGTGTCACAGTCACCCCCCAGTGACATGTGAGGACAGATGTGCCCCAGGCACCACAGCTCAACGACAGGCACATTCCCAGGGACCCTGTAATGCCACATGGACACTGGCATCACCTGGAGTATCATGTGTACACCACAACAAAACAAACATGACCCCCACAGGTAGTGGCCACACTTGCCATGGCAGGAGAGCCATGGACGTCTGTGACACACACGCACAACATCAGAGTCCATGCACACACAACGTGGATGTGGAGACTGTCTCCCATTGTGCACATGAAATCAGAGACATTGTAAACACTACATGCACAAAGACTGTGGAGGGCCATCACTATTGTGCCACTGGGACACCCTGGCTCAAACATACCGTCCCACATGGGACTCACGGGGTATGTGACATGACATACACAAACACCACTGTGAAATGTGACCATGGCACATGCACAGATATGAACAGTTGCACATCACAGTGGTCACGTACACGTAACACCCAGGATCCTGTCCCCATTAACACGTGCACAGCCTGGGGGTGGCTGCCCACAGGTGACACCCACAGGACAACATGTACACCAACATACACACAATAGGAAATGCAGCCTTACATGCCTTATGATAAGGTTTGGACAGGCTGTCGTGATGTAGGTGTGCCCCTCACTCCCTGGGAGCTATCTGTGGCTGGCATATGTCCATCTGAGACAGGCATGCTGACATATGCCAGTCACATGTACAGTGATGCGTTGTACTGCAATGGACCGATCGGTGCCTCCGGCCGGCCCATTGCATTCAATGTGTGCGGGTACGCGTTGTACCCCTGTGCGCGTTGTACTGCAATGGACCGATCGGTGCCTCCGGCCGGCCCATTGCATTCAATGTGCGGGTACGCGTTGTACCCCTGTGCGCGTTGTACTGCAATGGACCGATCGGTGCCTCCGGCCGGCCCATTGCATTCAATGTGTGCGGGTACGCGTTGTACCCCTGTGCGCGTTGAACAGCAATGGACCGATCGGTGCCTCCGGCCGGCCCATTGCTTTCAATGTGTGCGGGTACGCGTTGTACCCCTGTGCGCGTTGAACAGCAATGGACCGATCGGTGCCTCCGGCCGGCCCATTGCTTTCAATGTGTGCGGGTACGCGTTGTACCCCTGTGCGCGTTGAACAGCAATGGACCGATCGGTGCCTCCGGCCGGCCCATTGCTTTCAATGTGTGCGGGTACGCGTTGTACCCCTGTGCGCGTTGAACAGCAATGGACCGATCGGTGCCTCCGGCCGGCCCATTGCATTCAATGTGTGCGGGTACGCGTTGTACCCCTGTGCGCGTTGTACTGCAATGGACCGATCGGTGCCTCCGGCCGGCCCATTGCATTCAATGTGTGCGGGTACGCGTTGTACCCCTGTGCGCGTTGTACTGCAATGGACCGATCGGTGCCTCCGGCCGGCCCATTGCATTCAATGTGTGCGGGTACGCGTTGTACCCCTGTGCGCGTTGAACAGCAATGGACCGATCGGTGCCTCCGGCCGGCCCATTGCTTTCAATGTGTGCGGGTACGCGTTGTACCCCTGTGCGCGTTGAACAGCAATGGACCGATCGGTGCCTCCGGCCGGCCCATTGCATTCAATGTGTGCGGGTACGCGTTGTACCCCTGTGCGCGTTGTACTGCAATGGACCGATCGGTGCCTCCGGCCGGCCCATTGCATTCAATGTGTGCGGGTACGCGTTGTACCCCTGTGCGCGTTGAACAGCAATGGACCGATCGGTGCCTCCGGCCGGCCCATTGCATTCAATGTGTGCGGGTACGCGTTGTACCCCTGTGCGCGTTGTACCTCAATGGACCGATCGGTGCGCACCCATTGACAATGGGCTTGCCTGGCAACGGACGCGTTTTCGAAT
Source organism: Calotriton arnoldi (assembly GCA_963921515.1). NCBI lineage: Eukaryota > Metazoa > Chordata > Amphibia > Caudata > Salamandridae > Calotriton > Calotriton arnoldi. The sequence goes on along the minus strand of CAWUFW010026142.1, from coordinate 10,608 downwards.
ATTCGAACGAGTCGGTTGCTGGAAAATCAGTTGGTCACCCACAACAATGTTGCAAAATCATGTATGTCATGAAGTTGAAGATTTGAAGGATGCTGTGGGCGTGTTTTGGTGCTGCTATTCCATGGATTGGCCAGATTCAGAAGATGCAAACGACTTGGACCTATCACTTTGGACACAAGGGACAGTATCTGCCTCTCCAGCACATATATATTGCTGCATGTTCCCCTGAGAGCCCACTTGCCTGCACTACATGCTCCAGGACGACATCTGCCACTGCACTGCTGCTGTCTCTGCCCCTCTGGACCCTGCAATGGCACGTACTGTGGAGAGAGCCCCAGCCTTCAGCCTTGAAGAGAACCAGGCCCTGCTGGACAGCCTCATTTCCACAGTACAGCAAGCTGTATGGGACACCAGGGGAGCAGGTGAGTGTTCTGTGCACTGCCTTTCTGAATGTGCATTTTGTCTGACTAGCAAGGCTGAGAGTCAGCACACCACTGGCTAGCAGGCTCACTGAGTAGTTGTCACCCCCCATAGTGTGTAGTGACTTGCACTGGACAGGTATGGTGCAGTGACAGTGCTTCTGAACAGGGTTTTACTCCCCATGCTATGATACCATGTAGTGACTTCTGGTAAACTGTCCATGGGCAGCCGTGCACTGCCTGGGTACACCATGTGCCCCTGTGATTGCGACATGTATATGCAACTGTGTCATGCACGGATATGTTGCATGTGTAGTAATGTCCTTATCACTTTGTCATCCTGACAGGCTTCTGCCCATCGGAAGCATGAGATCTGGAAGGACATCGTCCGGGCTGTCCGGTCCGTGGGGGTCTACAAGCGCCGGATCCGCAACTGCCAAAAGAGGTGGCAGGACCTTCGGGGCTGGACCCGGAGGATTGCACGGGTCCAGCTGAAGCTGTCGCCTCCTCGCAGGAGGGGCGGAACACGGACCCTGACCCCCCACATGCTCAGGATCCTGGCGGTGGTCTTTCCAGACCTGGATGGGCAGCTGAAGGCCAGAGAGCAGCAAGGAGGGGTGAGTCAAAGACTGCACTGTGTACTCTGTCTAACATGTTATGTGCCCTCCTCGGGCCAGGTTGAACTGCCACAGTACAGCAGTCATGTTGTCCAGGAGCCATGTCCCTCTATTGTGCACTGCCCACTCCTCATCTGATACCCAGGTGTGGCCCTTACATGCAGGGAATTCTGTCACTTAGGACTGTGTCCTTGCAGTTTGCTTGACTCAAGGTGGGAGACAGCATCTGTTTCCCTGACTCTGTGGTGGGCATCATGGGTGGGTCCATTGCTTACACAATGCCTGTATTCTGACATGTATTCAGCGTGTTACTTTGATCTGTGGTCCAATTGCTGAGCTGATCCACCACATGTGGCTGGGGTACCTGGCACACACCCATGCTGCGGGTGGGAACAATGTTTGGGCCCCAGGAGTATGTATATGACGTGTGTCACACATACTTAGCCAGCTGCCTACAGTCCAGGGCTCATCCCTCATTCATGTGGGGCTGGACAGTCATGCCTACTCCAGGCCATACAATACACTCTGTACTCCCACTCCCGTGTATCAGAGGACACATTGTGCACAGTGATTTGCCCCTCAGGTGTCTGCCTCTGTGTCAGTGTGCTGTGGATTAGTCGCCAGGACTGCTGTGGAGTTTCTTGGTAGGGGCTCAGCATGCCACTGGAGATGTGACCATAGGAGACGATACTTGTGTGACACATAGGTGTCTGATCAGCTGCCCATGCAGACTGGGGCATGTAAATGTGAAGTTCAGGCAGCTGTTCCCCATGCACAGCAGAGTGTGAGGGGCTCAGGTTCAGAGGGTAGTGTCACAGGTCTCCCATATGTCCAATAGGTATGACCTGGACAGATGAGGGTTAAGAGGATGTGTTGTGGGGGGATGTACATGTGCACTTGTGCAGCTCCAGGACTTGCATTCCCCATGACCTACTATTGTGACACAGTGCAGAGTGTTGTTGTCTGGCTGCAAAGTCATACATCACTGAGACAGTGATGTATGACTTTGCAGTCATGCCTCCGCCATGGCATGTGTCTACTGATTGGTGATCCTGCAGGGGAGTGACATGTGCTACATGCACACCATAGTGGCGCTGGCTATCAGGACATGGGTGCATCATGGTGTCTGTCGCTGGTATGCATCACATGCATTTCCTATTTGACTCTGGGCATCCCTTACATCCGTAAACCTGTACTGACTCAGTGGCAAGAGCTGTGATGTGTCCACACCGTGTCCTCTGCACTGTCCAACTACTGTGTACTTGGTGCATGTGTCAACACTGGGGTGTTGCAATCCAACAGACACCAGACAGATGGGTGCAAGGCCATGTGGGATGTGAGTGCCATGCTTGGCATCAGACTGACAATTGACTTCTCCTGTTCAATTAGTGCACTTTTAGCAATGTACAACTAATGATGCCAGGGCTTGCTCTGTGATGTGCTGTGCTCACAGTGGTGTGTGCGTTATGTGCAGGTGACTGATGTCTGTCTGTTTCCCCATTGTTTGCAGATACATCCACGGCCACGGAAGGGGACAGCTCCACGGACCAGGAGGAGCCGGAGAGCCAGACTGGGTCAGCAGCCGAGGAGTGGTCGGAGGGACCCAGTGGCACGGAGGGCGAGGGGAGCCACACCGAGGAGTCCTCAGCAGCATCCACCTCAGCTGAGGACCAGAGCAACTCGGAGGATGACTCCCTTGTGGAGGCGGGTGTCAGCAGCCACCACACCCCAGCTAGTGTTGCTGTCCCCGCCACCACCAGCACCACCACCGCCCTCCCATCGGCTCCCATTCCCCAGGTCCGTGGAGGCTCCCATGTCCGGGAGCGTGTCTCCTTTGGGCCAGGCACCGCACCCCTGCCCCTGTGTCCCCTGCTGCCCTGAGTGAGGAGTCTGTGTACCTCCTTCGCCAGCTCCATGTAGGGCAGACAGCCATGCTGAGTGTCCTCCATGCGCACACCGCGCTGTTGACTCAGCTGGTGTCGTTCATGGAGGGCATCTCATCGGGCATGTCTGACCTACAGAGGGGCAATAGGTCCATGGACTCCTCCCTGACGGCAGCAGTGTCCCTCCTCAAACGGTCCCTCACCCCTCCTGCCTCTGCTCCATCCACACTCCCCAGCACCTTACCCATCCCAGGCACACACACACTGGCACACACCAGCACACACACATCCAGCACACTGACACACACGCCAATGACAAAACGCACACGCACGCACATTCAGGGGACTGAAGCCAGACTCACAGGGGATGGGGCCCTGGAACACACACACGCATCCACATGCACTGCGCAGTCCTCAGTTCCCTCTCCCTCCAAAGCACCCTCCCTTGCCTCACCTGCAACCCCAAAGTCACAGCAGCTCTTCCTCTGTGACCTCGGCCTCTTCCCCACCGATGAAGCTGCTCCAGCATCCCGGGGGAAGAGGAAGCCCACCCACACGGAGCAGAGTGCCCCTCGCCCCCGGACACCCTCCCCCAGGCGCAGACGGACTGAGGCCCCCACCCGCAAGTCCCCCGGAGTGCTAAGAGCAAGACCCCGCCACCGCCCTGCAGCTCAGGCACAAGGTCTCCGTCCTCCATCCCTCAGGCCCCCACTGCACAGGTGCCCCCACCACACCCTGCCCCAGGTTCCCCCACCCACAGATATACCATCCCCAAGATGCTCCGGCCTTCTCCCCCTGCCACTTGCTCTCCCAGCACCACACCCCCCGCTGCGCTTGTCTGTGCCACTGATGTGGTGAGGGTGTCCCCCCTCTGTCCAACCCACCTTGCCTGTTCCCCATTCTCCTCCCCTGGAGGTAGGCACTGCAGTGGAGTCCACTACCGCCCTGTCTGACTTGGGCACTGCAGTGGCGGACCTGTCCACCCCATCTGCAGGGTCCACTGCAGTTGTGCCGGCACCCACGACATCTGTGTCATGCCCCCCAGTTGTGCCGGCACACACCATGTCAGACACCTCCACTGCAGTTGTCAGTGGCTCTCCAGCACCCACCACCCCTTCCCTGACTCCCCTGGTGAGCCCTGATCCTGTCCCTGCGGTGCCTGGCCTGCCCCCCGGTTGCCCCTCCTAGTGGATTGTCCCTGGTATTGTGCAGGCATGCGTAGGGTGACATCTGCCAGTGTCACCCTGTTTGAACTTTGACAATGGACTGGCCATTGGCCTTTGCTCTTTTTTCAGGACTTCGTTTGGCCTCAACACATATGCTGAATAAAGCAACTTTCTTTTCTCTAGTGCTCATGCTTCAGATGTACATGTTGTTGGTGCAGCTAACCATGCCCTTGCTGCAGTGATGGTGATATCTGGTCTCATGATTATGAAGTGTTACTGTGCAGGAACCCATGTGGTCCAGGGGGAATGTGTCCTATCATGTGGTGTATCCATGTCATCCATAGCAGCATCTGAGGGTGTCATGTGTTCAGTATTTGGCAATGGGTTTCCTACTTACATTGGCAATTTCATATCTGTGGCTTCCACCCCTGCACATCTGTTGTGCCTGCCATCGTTGCATTTGTCTACTTCCCTGACCGTGTTGCCATCTCCAGTGGACATGCAGGTTTGGGCATCAATGGGGAGGGACTCATCCGTGTAGTCAGTGCAACATTGCCATACAAGTGTGTTGGATCTGTGCTGATGATTCCGTTGGCACATCCATGACCAGGCTGATGTGATGGGAGCCCTCATTTGGTGCTAATTGTTGATTGTGTGACCAAGTGCTCAGCTGACATGATGGGGCCCTACTGAGGCAACATATGGCACAGCTTTCCTCACACAGGAGTGGAGTCCCCTCATGGCAGTGTGTACACGTGTGACATTGCCTGCGCCCAAGGTGTGTGTTGTATGTGCATGTCTGTGTGTTCACTTCCATTCATCTGCGCATGCTGTGATCCCTAGTGTTGTACCTGTTTGTGATGCTTGCTGACTTGAGCTATGTTCCCCCAAAGTCTTCTCCCTGTGTTCTCTGTGATGTGGGTGCATGGCACATTACTGGTCATCAGGGTGTCACCCATAGGTGTGTTTGCTGTCAGGGCAGAGTTTGTGTGCTGACGCAGATGGGTCACAGTCAGGTTTCCCTTTGGCACTTGTTGTTTGCCCCTGTCATGTGATTTCCAGTTTGTGTTATCTTTCAGTGATTGTGACACGTTGTGTGTGTGACTGCTGGCACTCCTTAGGGTCCGGGCTGCAATGTTGGTTGTTGTCTATGTGTGTTCTTTGTGGGTGACCTTGGCTTCTTCATTGGTGTGTGACTGTGGCTGGGATCCCATTGGTCGGTGTGGTATTGCCGTCATGTCCATGTACAGCGTAGTGTGCAGTGTGTCAGACATTCAGGAGTCTTGTTGAGTGTCCATGTGTGATGTGTTTCTACACCTTGGTTCCCACCCACCACCCTGGAATAGTAATGGGTGCATGTGCAATGTCACCAGTGCATGTGTACTTCACTGCTGCACATTGTTGGAGGTCGAGGGGTGTGGTCTTGAGTGTGTGCAGATGAGAGTTGTTGCCCGGCTAGTCCCCTGCCTCCATGTTGGCCTTGGCTTACTGGCCATGCTGATTGATTTGTGCTTGTGTAGGTGTGATGGTAGTTAGTTGCTCAGGACACCTGACTGTGGTTCACAGTGTGAACGACATTTAGCTTTGTCATCACAGTGGTATTTTTCTTCAGCCCAGGGTCACCACATTGTGGGGGCCCTGGGGGTGGTGCTGTGGTGTGTCTGTGACTTGCTGTGTCAGTTGTTGTTCCTACGTGCCTGTGTGACATGTGTGTTTTGTGCTCCCTCTCACCTGTCAATGCCTGCTTGCCCACATAGGGGATTTGGATCCATGAGTTACCTTAGTGTGGCAGTGTATGCACATCTGTATGATTGGTATTCAGCTCTCCTCATGTGTTGTGTTGTTGCCTGGGGACACTGGCACCCCCACCCCTCACCTGCTGTGTATGATGACAGTGTTGGTCTGCCTGTTTGTGTTTGTGCATCTGCACCACTGCATTGGCATATCTTGGGTGTGCCATTGGCTGTATGTTGTTTGGTGTGTTTCCCCTGCTGTCCCTGGGACTCCTAGGTCATCGGTCAGCACAGTGATCATGGTTTGTGTGTCCCATTGCTGCCATGGTATGGTATCTGTTCACCTCACATCTGCTGTCTCCACAGGGTATCTGCATTTGTGTGCCCATTGGTGCAAATATGTGGTTCTGCATTCTGATGGTCACTTCTGTCATTGTGTCATTGATGAATGTTGACGGTCTCAGCCCCCATGGGTGTTGTTTGTCTGCACATGGCCAAAGGAATGTTTCATTTGCACTGCAGTATTTGGCTCCCCCAATTTATGTTGCAATGGGACACATACACTACTTTGCCACAGATGAGTTTTTGGTTCTGTGACCAGGAATGATCCATGCAGTTTGGCAGTTGCAGCTCTTTCTTTGTCAACAATTACCTTTTGGTCACTGTGATGATGAGGGTGTAGACCCCATTGCCACAATGGTCAAAATGTGCTTCAGCTATGGACCCCACACTTACCTTTTGGTCACTGTGATGATGGGGGTTTAGACCCCATTGCCACAATGGTCAAAATGTGCTTCAGCTATGGACCCCACACTTGCCTTTTGGTCACTGTGATGATGGGGGTTTAGACCCCATTGCCCAATGGTCAAAATGTGCTTCAGCTATGGACCCCACACTTGCCTTTTGGTCACTGTGATGATGGAGGTTTAGACCCCATTGCCACAATGGTCAAAATGTGCTTCAGCTATGGACCCCACACTTGCCTTTTGGTCACTGTGATGATGGGGGTTTAGGCCCCATTGCCACAATGGTCATGGGCTGCTTGCATTGTGGGTGCCACACACATATATGTGTGGCACATGTGCTAGGGGGTCACATTGTATGTTCAATGTCATGTTCGGTGTTGTAGGCATTTGACACAGCCTGCTCACACGCTTGTCATGGTGGTGGGGGGATGTCTTAATCTTGCATTCCCTAGGTTGTGGTGTGCTTGTTGTGTCATGCATTGTCCATCCTATGAGTGGGGGTGGTAGTAGTGGTAGGCATCCAGCCCCCTGGCTAAGGGTGGTAGTAGTGGTAGGCTTCCTGCCCCCTGGCTAAGGGTGGTAGTAGTGGTAGGCATCCTGCCCCCCTGGCTAAGGGTGGTAGTAGTGGTAGGCATCCTGCCCCCTGGCTAAGGGTGGTAGTAGTGGTGGGCATCCTGCCCCCTGGCTAAGGGTGGTAGTAGTGGTAGGCATCCTGCCCCCTGGCTAAGGGTGGTAGTAGTGGTAGGCATCCAGCCCCCTGGCTAAGGGTGGTAGTAGTGGTGGGCATCCTGCCCCCTGGCTAAGGGTGGTAGTAGTGGTGGGCATCCTGCCCCCCTGGGTGAGGGTGGTAGTAGTGGTGGGCATCCTGCCCCCTGGCTAAGGGTGGTAGTAGTGGTGGGCATCCTGCCCCCTGGGTGAGGGTGGTAGTAGTGGTGGGCATCCTGCCCCCCTGGGTGAGGGTGGTAGTAGTGGTGGGCATCCTGCCCCCCTGGGTGAGGGTGGTAGTAGTGGTGGGCATCCTGCCCCCTGGCTAAGGGTGGTAGTAGTGGTAGGCATCCTGCCCCCTGGCTAAGGGTGGTAGTAGTGGTGGGCATCCTGCCCCCTGGCTAAGGGTGGTAGTAGTGGTGGGCATCCTGCCCCCTGGCTAAGGGTGGTAGTAGTGGTAGGCATCCTGCCCCCTGGCTAAGGGTGGTAGTAGTGGTAGGCATCCAGCCCCCTGGCTAAGGGTGGTAGTAGTGGTGGGCATCCTGCCCCCTGGCTAAGGGTGGTAGTAGTGGTGGGCATCCTGCCCCCCTGGGTGAGGGTGGTAGTAGTGGTGGGCATCCTGCCCCCCTGGCTAAGGGTGGTAGTAGTGGTGGGCATCCTGCCCCCCCGGGGTGAGGGTGGTAGTAGTGGTGGGCATCCTGCCCCCCTGGGTGAGGGTGGTAGTAGTGGTGGGCATCCTGCCCCCTGGCTAAGGGTGGTAGTAGTGGTGGGCATCCTGCCCCCCTGGGTGAGGGTGGTAGTAGTGGTGGGCATCCTGCCCCCCTGGCTGAGGGTGGTAGTAGTGGTGGGCATCCTGCCCCCCCTGGGTGAGGGTGGTAGTAGTGGTAGGCATCCTGCCCCCCCTGGGTGAGGGTGGTAGTAGTGGTGGGCATCCTGCCCCCCCTGGGTGTGGGTGGTAGTAGTGGTGGGCATCCTGCCCCCCTGGCTAAGGGTGGTAGTAGTGGTAGGCATCCTGCCCCCCTGGCTAAGGGTGGTAGTAGTGGTGGGCATCCTGCCCCCCTGGCTAAGGGTGGTAGTAGTGGTGGGCATCCTGCCCCCTGGCTAAGGGTGGTAGTAGTGGTAGGCATCCTGCCCCCTGGCTAAGGGTGGTAGTAGTGGTAGGCATCCAGCCCCCTGGCTAAGGGTGGTAGTAGTGGTGGGCATCCTGCCCCCTGGCTAAGGGTGGTAGTAGTGGTGGGCATCCTGCCCCCCTGGGTGAGGGTGGTAGTAGTGGTGGGCATCCTGCCCCCTGGCTAAGGGTGGTAGTAGTGGTGGGCATCCTGCCCCCCCTGGGTGAGGGTGGTAGTAGTGGTGGGCATCCTGCCCCCCTGGGTGAGGGTGGTAGTAGTGGTGGGCATCCTGCCCCCCTGGGTGAGGGTGGTAGTAGTGGTGGGCATCCTGCCCCCTGGCTAAGGGTGGTAGTAGTGGTAGGCATCCAGCCCCCTGGCTAAGGGTGGTAGTAGTGGTGGGCATCCTGCCCCCTGGCTAAGGGTGGTAGTAGTGGTGGGCATCCTGCCCCCCTGGGTGAGGGTGGTAGTAGTGGTGGGCATCCTGCCCCCTGGCTAAGGGTGGTAGTAGTGGTAGGCATCCTGCCCCCTGGCTAAGGGTGGTAGTAGTGGTGGGCATCCTGCCCCCTGGCTAAGGGTGGTAGTAGTGGTGGGCATCCTGCCCCCCTGGGTGAGGGTGGTAGTAGTGGTGGGCATCCTGCCCCCCTGGCTAAGGGTGGTAGTAGTGGTGGGCATCCTGCCCCCCTGGCTAAGGGTGGTAGTAGTGGTAGGCATCCTGCCCCCTGGCTAAGGGTGGTAGTAGTGGTGGGCATCCTGCCCCCCTGGGTGAGGGTGGTAGTAGTGGTGGGCATCCTGCCCCCTGGCTAAGGGTGGTAGTAGAGGTAGGCATCCTGCCCCCTGGCTAAGGGTGGTAGTAGTGGTGGGCATCCTGCCCCCTGGCTAAGGGTGGTAGTAGTGGTGGGCATCCTGCCTCCCTGGGTGAGGGTGGTAGTAGTGGTGGGCATCCAGCCCCCCTGGGTGAGGGTGGTAGTAGTGGTGGGCATCCTGCCCCCTGGCTAAGGGTGGTAGTAGTGGTAGGCATCCTGCCCCCCTGGCTAAGGGTGGTAGTAGTGGTAGGCATCCTGCCCCCTGGCTAAGGGTGGTAGTAGTGGTAGGCATCCTGCCCCCCTGGTTGAGGGTGGTAGTAGTGGTAGGCATCCAGCCCCCCTGGCTAAGGGTGGTAGTAGTGGTAGGCATCCTGCCCCCCTGGGTGAGGGTGGTAGTAGTGGTAGGCATCCTGCCCCCTGGGTGAGGGTGGCAGTAGTGGTGGGCATCCTGCCCCCCTGGCTAAGGGTGGTAGTAGTGGTGGGCATCCTGCCCCCTGGCTAAGGGTGGTAGTAGTGGTAGGCATCCTGCCCCCCCTGGGTGAGGGTGGTAGTAGTGGTGGGCATCCTGCCCCCCCTGGCTAAGGGTGGTAGTAGTGGTGGGCATCCTGCCCCCCCTGGGTGAGGGTGGTAGTAGTGGTGGGCATCCTGCCCCCCCTGGGTGAGGGTGGTAGTAGTGGTGGGCATCCAGCCCCCCCTGGGTTGGGGTGGTGGCGCGCATTCAGGCCCCTGTGTGCATATGTGGCATTGGTGATGGGCATCCCGCCCCTATGGTGCTGCTGGTGTAAGTATATTCAGATTCCCAGTGTATGTGTGTGATGTGTCGTGTACGTGTTGTATGTGTTTTGTGGTTGGTGTCTGACTTACCTTCTGCGCCGTACGCGTCCGTGCCTGTTCCGGTAGTAGATGTAGAATATTGGTATGATCGGGACGAAGGGATTCATGGTTGGTTCGTGTCGTTCGTCCTTCTGCGTTGCTTCGCGTCGTCCTCGTCGCTTGGCTTCGTCCCCGTCGCTTCGCTTCGTCCTCGCCGCCTCGCGTCGTCCTCGTCTGTGCTGTGTTCGTCTCGTAGCCGTGGATCGTGTTGTGGCGCGATTCGGAGCTTATGTGCGCCTCTCCCGGATGCTTTGACGTGCCGTGCGTAGCGACGGGTTCCGGCGCGTACGGAAAGCGCATCGTACTTGTCCGGCCGGACGGGGCTGCATTTTCCCTTCCGTGCGACTCGATTCGGCGTTTCCGGATTCGCCTCGGTCGGAGAACAGGACCTGGTTTGGGTGAGTACGGCTCGGCCGGGATTTTTGCTGTTGTGCGCATCGTACTTGCTCGTTCGGTGTGCTGGTACGGATCGGTCGGGAAACTGGCTTTCGCATGGCTTTTTTCCCGACCGAATAGTATTGGGTGCGCCTCCGACCGAGATCGGAATCGGCCCC